>JAAKHE010001174.1:61426-91814 GCA_011039315.1 Vitis labrusca | reverse complement strand
CACAGGATTATGGAGATGCCTTGACGAAGAGCATTTTGTTTTTTGAAGGCCAAAGGTCTGGAAAGTTGCCTTCTTCCCAGAGGGTTAATTGGAGAAAGGATTCTGGTGTGAATGATGGCAAAGATGTCAAGGTGAGTATCTCATCATCTCTCATTCATTCTCACCATTTAATTTTCCAGATGTTCGTAAATTTAATTTTCTTTTTTCACAAATTTTAGTATGCATGAGAGAAAATTTTGGGAAGGATTTGTTAAAACTGTTTTTGAAAACAGTTTTTGATGTTTTATAAATAAAAATCTTATTAAAAATTTGACATATTCTAAAAATGTTTTTTTTATGTTTTAAAATATATTTATAAATAATTTTTATTTATAATATTTTATTTTTAATTATACCCCATATTTCTATAATTATTTTTTAAATAGTAGTAAGAAAACAAGTTAAAATAATTAAAAATATATGTATTTTTTGAAGAAAAAAAAAATAGCCATAAAACATGAAGAATTGGAAATTGTCTTTTTAAATGGTTGCCAAACAAAGCCTTATGTAAAAAAATAAAATTATATAAAATAAATTAAAAATCAAATAGTATGCCACGAAGGCTCGATGTAATTAATTTTCAGTCTTTTCTTTTATTTCTTTCTTTGGAGGAAATAGGGAAGTAAATGGAGATGCATTGCATGCGATCTTGGAAGACAATGTTACCATAATCTCTCGAAATAGTCAGTAAAAAGATTCAACTATTTAGGATATTTGCTATTTTTTCTTGATATTCAATATATTTTCCATAAATAAATACTTGCAGAAGACAAATATATTTTTATTTTTTGTGTGAGGTTTTAGAAACATTTTCCTACCATAATTGTATATTTAGAATGATTTGAGAATATTTCTATTTAAAGTATTGAAAATGATTGATCAAATTTATCCAAACATCGGGTTGAGACAAGTAATCCTATAAGTATTTTTTTTCTTACTTTTTATTATGTTTGCTAAATTTGCAAGGCATAAATATTTTCTCCAACAATACTTTTTTATGTTAGAAGTGTTTTTAAAAAATACCATCAAATGAATTATTAGAGTGTCTTTAACAATGATTTTAAAAAGTATTTTCTTTTTAATTTTTGATAAAAAAATTTCAAGTGTTAAAAAAGTTAAAAACAATTATTAAATTTACTATCAAACGAACTCTGAATTGGTTGAACATTAAAAGTTTGTTTGCATACTATTTTTTAAAACAGTTTTCTATTTTTAAAAACAAAAAAACTTAGAAAATACGTTTAGCAACTAGAAAACTATTTCCTATTTTCTAAACTTTTTATTATTAAGAACTTGAAAACATAATGTTTTCAAAGAACATCTTTTAGTTGTTTTTACTTTTTTTTTAGAATTGTTTTAAAAAATAATTATACAAACATGTATAATAATTAAAAATAAAGTTTTAGATATAAAAATTATTTTTAAAAATATTAAAAACATAAATAAAGTTGTAGACATAAAAATTATTTTTAAAATATATTTAAAAATAGTAAAAACAAGTTAAAAACATTTCATATTTTAAACAAATTTTTGTTCTACAAAATATTAAATAATAGTTTTAAAAAATTATTCTTAAAAATTATTTTTCAAAATTGTTTTCAAAAACAGTTACCAAATAGGGTCTAATAAGTCTTTGTTTGGGAAGTGTTTTTAAAAACAATTTTGAAGACTATTCTTTGATTTTTGTTAAATAAAAGTTCATTTGGGAACTTGTGATGTTTTTAAATAAATTTTATCAATGATGTTTCATTCTTCATATTAATATAATTAATGTTTAAAACAATCCTAAAAAACAAGTAAAAATAAAACAAACACAAATATTCTCAAAAAATACTCTATTTTATAAAATTTTAAGAATAAAAATCTATTTTCTATTTTTTCCATTTTTTTTTTACTTAAAAATATAAAAATGGTAAGATTTAAAACTAATTATGCAATCATGCATAGGTGGATTTGACCGGAGGCTACTATGATGCTGGAGACAACGTAAAATTCAACTTCCCAATGGCATTCACCACAACCCTTCTAGCATGGAGTGTGATAGAATTTGGGCAGTTCATGGACCCAGAACTTCAAAATGCGCTGGACGCCGTTCGATGGGGCACTGACTACTTGCTCAAAGCTACCACCACTCCTGGCACTGTCATTGCTCTTGTTGGCGATCCCTTCGGTGACCATTATTGCTGGGAAAGGCCTGAAGACATGGACACTCCTCGGACCACTTATGAAGTCAACACTACGTCTCCCGGTTCAGAAGTCTCAGCAGAGATAGCCGCTGCGCTTGCTGCAGCTTCCATAGCTTTCAATGCTTCTGATTCTCAGTACTCCCAAACACTTGTAACCCGGGCAATATCGGTAACTAAGATTTAAGAATTCATTTGATAGTAATTTTAGGAAGTGTTTCCAATATTTTTAATACTTGAAAATTTTCATCATTCAAATATATGAAAAATTACTATCAAACAAATCTAACAATTAATGCTCATAACTTGGGGTTTGCTTGCTTACCAATAATACTTTTTACACCTCAGGTATTCGACTTTGCAGATAAGAATAGGGGTTCCTACAATGATGCTGTCGGTCGCGTGGTGTGCCCATATTATTATTGTGATGGCAGTGGTTATATGGTATGCTCAAAATTCAATATGTCTGTGTTTCAAACGTTCTTTTGATCATTAACAACCCAATTCCACTTTGATGGGTCTTCATGACAAGAAACTCAATACATGTATAGTGTCAAAAACATCTCCTATAAAAAGTTAAAAAGATCCATTGAATCTAAATTAGACAATATCTCTGTAGGAAAGAGCAGGTCCTTATAGAGACAAGGAACCTTTCTGGAGTACTAGTCAATAGTCATATACATGTTTTTTTACAGGATGAATTGGGTTGGGGAGCAGCATGGTTATACAAAGCAACTAACAACGAGTCTTATTGGAACTATGTTCAATACACCATAAACAATTTGCCAAAGTATATAAAGGTGATGGATACTGATGGAACCCTAAGCTACCGTGATAACTTTGCAGAATTTGGATGGGACACCAAAGTTGCGGGCATTAACGTCCTTGTCTCCGGGGTAATTAAGCACATGGGGCAGTACCCCTTTAGTTTCTTCTTCACGCAAAACCTTCTCCCAGCCTAAATTAATTCTCTTCTTGTCATGTTGCAGTGGGTACTGCAGGAAAAACTTGATGCAAGTCCCTTTGTCCTTGATGCTGACAGATTTGTTTGTACCATATTGCCTGAATCGCCTTCTAAATCCGTTACATACTCTCCAGGTAGTTCTCTCTGGGTTACGTACTTTAAACCTTCAGAACATATACCATGCCTAGATTGAATAAGTTGATTTGATTGGATTATGGTTTAATTGGTTTTTTGGAATTGTGTTTATGTTAGGTGGGCTCCTGTTCAAAAGTGGTCCAAGTAACATGCAGCATGCAACGACATTGTCTTTTCTTCTTGTTGTTTATGCTGGCTACTCAAAAGGTAATGGAAGACAGATTCAATGCGGTAATGTTGTTGTCTCTCCGGATAGGCTTGTAGAAGTCTCAAAAAGCCAGGTATGCACGAAAGTTTGAAACCATTACGTGTTACTGAGTCATATTTGTATCATGTTAAAATTTAGGCTATCATAATCTAGTGATTATATAGTTAGAAGTTAGTCATTACAAATATTATCAAAGTCAATTTTACCATGAGAGTTTATTTGTCCCCATAAGACACATTTGCATAGAGTATTTATTTGTTTGGCCCCACAATTATAGGACACATTTGAAGATGTTGTGTCTTCATGAAAGGGTGATCGTGATTTCTTACATCAAATGAAAGAAAAAAATTTTGACTTATATATATAGAGATTTCTTGGGATTGTAATATCTCGTATCAAATTGGATAAAAAGTTATATATATATATAAACTTCTCTTTAGTTATATAGATTTTTTTTAAATTATAACTTATTAGGTTCAAAACAAATAATTATATAATAGAAAGCAATTCCTTATAAACTATATATTAATTAAGTCATTATAACTAACCACATAAAATAGTGTTTGTTTTTTTTACTTAATTTTAAATAAAACTTTAATATTTAATAGTGTTAAATATTAGGTTATTTATTTCTATTAAATATTAAAAAGTAAAGAAAAATCATCATTTTATTTTTTTCATTTAAGAAAAGTAAAATATTTTGATTTTTTCTATTCAATAAAAAATTTGTAATAAATTATGAAAAATTATAAAAACAAATAATTTAAAATTTGGAAGCAAATTGCTTTCAGCAAAAAAAAACTAAAAAAAGAAAAAGAAAAACAAAAGCTTTGAGCCAAAAAAAAAAAAAACCATATCAAACTAATGACATATATTGACAAATTGTATCAAATTTTTTGCATATACAACATTTTAGGTTAAGGGTAAGGGATATATATAGTAATCACTCATCAATGGAGGGCTGTCGTACATGTAGTGGTTGAATTAAGCAGGTTTATGGGTTTATGCAGGTGAATTACATTTTAGGAAACAATCCATTGGGCATGTCATACATGGTGGGATATGGTGACAAATTTCCGAACAGGATACATCACCGAGGCTCATCCTTACCTTCCATGGATGCGCACCCAGATCGCATTGACTGTAATGGGGGAACGCCCTACTTTCAGACCCAAGATCCAAATCCAAACTTGCTAACGGGGGCTGTTGTTGGAGGACCTGCTCCCGATGATTCATATGCAGATTCTCGAGCCGATGTTTCACAATCGGAGCCAGCAACATATATAAATGCTCCTCTCGTTGGTTTATTGGCATACTTCAAAGCTAATTCTTGAAGTGATTGTCAATGAGCAGTCACCTGTTCCATGATTCGGTTTTTCACCCACAATGACCCCCTTTTCTAGTTTGTTGTTTTCAGAATCTTGCTTTTAAGAAAATGGTAATCTAATGTCCATATTGAGAATGGGTTGGGCGAAAACCCACTGGGTTTTTGCCAGGCACTGAGCCTTTCTTGTATCAAGTAGCCCTATTTCATCTTTGAGTTCACTACATCCCTTTTTGCTTTTCTTCTAGGAGGTCAAACAAACAAGAATATCTGCATTTGAACTGAAAGGAGATATCAATACCAACCCTACTCATCATATTGGTGGCAATGAATGAACATAAGAAGCCTCTACCATTGATGCAAAATATCAAACACCCAACACATTAATGAATACTGCACTTCTGAAATTCCAACCATAATCAGAATGTTCACACCAAGGTTTAGAATTAAAGGCTTCAAAGCATATAATCACAAGTTTATGAACATCAACTTTAGCAAATATGACAAGCTTTTTGCTCATTCGAAGAAACATCGAACACTCAGTCAAAGTAACCAACAAACTCTATGTGTCGATGCTCAACCAAATAGAGAGATTTTTCTTGGAGAAACCAACTCCAAAGAAATGACCCAAGAAGAAGTGCCAAAAGAGAAAAAATAAGGAAAGGAACTACTAGGATGGCATTTTTACCTTTCCATAATATCAACTTCATCCAATCTTAAACTAAAATTAAAGCATTATTCACCATTGATTGAACATTTTTCAAGTGAGAAAAGTACTTTTACTCACTTGGCATACCTATCTCCTTATCAAGAAAGGTTCTTGTAATACCCAGATTTCATTCTGCTGGTTTTCCAACACTCTACTTTGTAATTGGGCAAATCATAAACTTAATAAAATTAATTTAGGGTCCTAGTCACTAATACATCCTGAGAGTACAAGTACCGGATATGGGGTCACTAATCAAACTGCATCAAAGAGCTTGAGGCAGTCATGGAGAAAAAATTTATATTTTGGCATTTAATGAACTCTTAAACAAAATACTAAAATCTGAAAGACTTGTAACACAGAGCATCATTATTCACTACTACAGCAGTGTCATTTTTTATCAATTATTTACTTAAATAATAGTTAAAGAGTGGAGGATATGTGTTTTCTCTGATTACAAACAGTACTTGTTCTTACCAATCAGGAACCCTTTTTTTATTCGGTCAAAAATAAAGAAAAAAAGAAGGAAAAACACAACTGAAAATAAAATAAGAGGGGAAAAATATGCCAAAGGAAAAATCAGCAACTATGAAAGTACAAGAGGAAAATGTTGTAAGGATCTAAATGGGAGTTCTCTACAGTTATTGACAAACTGTTCAGTTCGAAAAACAGAAAAAGAAAGGCAAAAACTTTCTAAACCATTCTCATAATCTGAAGACAAATAAAAGCCAGAAATGCTCAAGGTTTATCAATCAAACATGGCATTTCACTGCAGGAGTAAGCATACTAATTCACATGCTTAACTCCAATTTTTTATTCACTACATTATATTTTCATGCAGCAGGCTCACAAAGAAAAGATGATGGAACAAAACATCCAAACGTGAGCATTCACAAAATGATGGAACCTTGCAAACAACTTCAAGGATACACATATTCTTTCGAGTACAACTTAAAATGCAAAGTTTTTTTCACTCTTCAAAAGTCGCCAAGACATACTCTTATGATGCAGCTAAATGCAATTATAAAGTCAAACAAGGTACTTTCCTTGAAAATATTTAAGTAAAGAAAAGACTGTTATTTAATATATTAAAGAGTTTTTATTTAAAAAAACCTCCAGTCGTGATCATCACTGTTCAAGAAAACTTTTAAAGCTTTAAATGGCCTTTTGTGTATGTGTAAACACACTAAGGCATTTTGACAGCAAGAAATTTTAGTGCTCACAAAGCTCCACCAAGAGGCCAATTCCATTTCACCCATAGTCAAACAGAGTTCCAAACCACAAAATCACATCCATCAGTAGGTCACCAAGAAATCACAGTTGACTTACAAAAACTCCTTATTTACAAGTTTGACATTATAAATGACCAAAAGTAACTGGTTTACCGTCTCTGCCATACTTTTGTATCTTGACTAGAAGAGCAGTCTCTTGCCCAGTGACCAGGCTTACCACACTTATAACAGGTACCTGATGAAGCAGGCCTTCCTCCTGAATCAGCAAGGGGTTCGGGTGAAGGCATCTGGCAATCTTTTGCCCAATGCCCTTCCTTGCCACATTTGAAACAGGAAGAACCACTTTGTGCCCCATAGCTTTTGATGCTTGCATTGGTGGTGGTGTTATAACCCCTCGAAGCACCGACTGGGAGCCCAGCTGGTACAGTTTGATCATTGCACCATTTGAAAAACCCACAAGAACCTCCCTAAACCACAAAGCAACCACAAGCCTAATTTGGTAATTTGATTCTAACAAAGGTCATCCAATTTTGCACTAAACAGGTGCACATGTCATAACAAGACTGAGTTCATTCAAAGAATCAATCAGGGAGGGCAAACATTCTAAGAATGAAACTCAAATGGTATTAGTACAGTGTTGACATTTGACAAATTATACAATTTGGAAAAGAGAATAAGCAATGATGAAGGAAATATGACCCTAGAATTTGGCAACAAATATATTTTTGCAATATATACATACATACATACATATATATATATATATATACATAATTGGTAGGTCTTGTAAAGCATACAAAATAATTGTTTACATTCTACAAATTTTGGACATAACTGGAAAAACTACTAACTACAAATTACAATACTCCCTTATGATAACAAAACTACCCGTTAAGATCAGTTTTCCACAAGGAGGAATTAAGAGGACATTGCCTATAAAATTCTGGTGGAATGGATGGAATGGAAATTTGTATTTGGAGTGTTTTGTGATCACAGAGTACCTATGAAGCTAAAAGGAAGATTTTATAATATGTATGATCAGAAAGTTGAGAAACAAAGTGTCAAAAACCGGATGCAGCTGAAATGAGATGTTACAATGGATAAGTGAAACCATGGAACTTGCCAAGATAAGATGAGGAAAAATCATGTTAGATTATTCATTCATGTTCATTGATGTGTGCAACTGTGAGAGTGATTTGACACAAGTTGAAGGCATCAAAAGAAGGGGAAAAAAGAAAAAAAAAGAATGTCAGAACAGATATTGCTCCCCATGAATTAATAGGCTGAATGGCAGAAAACATTTGGTAATCCAACCCCCCAGTAGTTGGGGATTTTAAGCTTTGCTAACATGAGTTTATCTTCCTCCATCAACCATGAAAAGTAAGCTAACAGCCTAAGAATACCAAAGTCGTGCATTTAAAATAACATATGAGGTAGTTCTGCTCACTTTGTTAATACTTTGAGGTTTTGGCACACATAAATATAAATCATTCAAGAAGTCTCCCATTTCCGATCCAAAGCACAATCGAGTCGATATATGTGAGTGGAAAACTGCATGAATACATGCCATAAAATTTTTTATCTTCCTTTTTCTTTCCCCAATGTCTCAAAACAACCAAAACACGTGGACCAGGTACCATGTCAGCTACATCCAAAATGATTAAGGGACTTAATCATATGATCAATGTTTTAGCTTACGTTTGATTCTTGAAAAAATTGAGGGAAAAATGAGAGAAAGAAAAATGAATGAAAAAAAAAAATTGAAGTTAATGAATTATCTTTACATGTTTCTTCAAACTCATTTCGCTTAACCAATATTTGCATACACTTCTTATTTTCTATTTCTTAAATCAGAAAATAGTAATGACTTTTATATTAGATATAGTATCTCTTAAAAAATTGCATTGAAAAAGTCATGATTTTAAAAACTATTTAAAAATTTTGAGGTATCAAAAAAATTTTATTAACTCAAATTTAAAATTTTTTTAATGCCTTAAATTCTAAAATTTCTACAAGTGATTTTTAAAGATATAAGGAAAAATCTATACTTTTTGTGCCAAATGTGGTATCCAAATGGAAAACAAAAACAAGGGGTGCATCCAAAGGGAAACTTACGGCTTTTTTTCAGAAGTGTTTTTGAAAACTGTTTTTTTTATGTTTTGTTAAACAAAAGTCTGTTTAGGAATTTAAATATAATTTATCTATTTACTATGTTTTTAAATAGATTTTAAAAATATTTTTTATTTGTAATACTTTATTTTAAGTAATCTTCTACATTCGAATAATTATTTATTAAAACGGTTCTCATAAAAAAAATGTAAAATCAACTAAAATATGTTTTTTTAAAACACCTTGTTTTTTATTTTTAATAACAAAAAAAATGTTTTTTTTCACATCACCAAGCGTGTTTTTTTTTTTATCTGTATTTTTCATTCTAAAGAACAGAAAACTGTTTCTGAAACATGATAAAGTCATTTTTTTTTCCCTCTCTTTAATAATTTCCTGGGAACCAAACAAAGCATTAAATTTAAACCTCAGGGAAAAAACATCATGATATAATTGAAGAGCTTATATTTTGGCCCAAAAACAAAAACCCAAGCGTGTATCACACATGCCTAGGAATTGAACTACAGACACTTGGGAAACAAGGAACTTGGCTTACAAAATTGCAGGATACATGTAAAATAAAATTAAACAATAATAATAATAATAACAACGCACAAAGATGTCAGAGTATGAATAATACCTGGTTAGCAGGGCAGCGGTAGAACTGCTGTCCGGCATTATTACCGGTTTTTGCAGTTAGAATCAGGCAAGAACCAGCACCACAGGGACATTTAAGGTCAGGGAATGAAGAGTTCAATCCAGGATTTATAGCCCCAAAAGCATCGTTACTAATTCCAGAAGAATTGTCACACCACTGGAAGAACCCACAGCCCCCATTTTCCTATAACCCCAGAAACCGCTGAAATGTTAATCAGCTTCAATGACCTAATTGCAATTTAAAGACATCCACCAACACATTCAAAGTTTCAAGAATTGAAATCTACCTCTCTGAGAGGACATTTGTAGAATTTGCGGCCCGGGTTTTTCTGGGTGTTGGAAGTGAGAATGAGACAGGTTCCCAATCCGCAGGGGCATGGCTTCTCGGGAGGGGAAGAATCTCCGCCGTCCGATTTACCGGAGGAAGAAACAGAGGATGATCCTCTGCTGCTCGGAGCACCGGATGCGGCGGTGGCGCTCTGCTTCCACGCCAGACTATTGCTCCCTCTGAGAGCGGCAGTGTAGACGCCTTCTTTTGCAGCGTCGGAGGTGTAGGTCCTGCGCCGCTTGTTCGACAGAGCATTGGCCTCCACTGCTGCCACGGCGCTCAGGAAATCTTCGTCTTCAACCACCAAAACCGCGTCGTCTGGCTCCACCATTGTCTGTCTCTGGTTTTCTGCTCCAATTTTGGGCCCTTCCCGCCTGTTCACTGCTGCTTTATATCATACGCCACGTGCCTACTCATCGCGGGAACGATGCTGACGTGGTGCCATCCCAACGGCAGTGAATGAATTCTAGATGCATGGTTGAATAATTATTTAATTAATTATTACCTAAATTTATTGAAATAATCTTAAATTTACGTATATTTTAATCTAAAAAAATATCCATTTTTGACCCAAAGAAAAAAAACCTTCTTATTTTCCTGTAAAAGAAAAAGAAGAGTAAAAAAAAGTTTTGTGTGTAGAAAAGAATAAAAATAAAAAAAATATTCGCATACCAAGGGTGGTGGTACAATTAGTAGTTTACAATTATTTAACTGAAAAAAAAATATCTAATAAAATGTAAGTATTAGAATCCATTTCACAGTGCGTTTTTAAAAGTGTTTCTAATTTTTAAAATAATTAAAAACGTTTTTAAGGTAAAAAAATAGGTATTTGATAATATTTTAAAATTTAAAAAAAAAACACTTAAAATGTATTTTAAAAAATTATTTGAGAGGTATTTTTTTAGTAAAATACTTCAAAATTTTTCATATATTCCTAAAATACTAGTTCTCGTTATTTTCTATTTCTTTTTCACTCTCCTCTTTCATCTCTCACTTCCCTTTCATAAATAAAAAATTGTTTTTTAACAATATAATAAATGTTTATATATTTTTTATAATAAAAGTTTTTAGTTTATTATATTATTGTAGACCCCCTCAACTGGGGCAGGTTTTTTTTATTTTATTTTCATTCATTTTCTTTTTTCTTCTTCTTTTCTGCTTTCTTTATCCACCCGAGGACGGCTGGAAGTAAAAGGAGAGGAGAAGGACAGACCCGAGGACGGCTGGAAGTGAAAGGAGGGAGAAGGAGCTATCCTTAGGCGGCTGGAGGGGACAGTAGCAAGGGGACGGCTTGCTAAGGAAGACACAAAACAGGGAAAGAAAAAAGGAGGGGGGAAAAAGAAAGGGCTCTGGTGGATTTTTCTGGGGAAACCCGGGGAAAAGAGGAGGGAGACGGTATCAGTTGAAGCTTGGGGGGGAGGAACGTTTTGAAGAGCGTCTCAGGTATGAGTCCTTGGTGCCTTCCTCATGCATTCTTCCTCACAGTCACGGGTTATAATCATCTCTGATCTCGCCACCTGAGCATTGTCATTCGATTTCATTATATATTGAGTTGCATTGATTTGTCTGATAGATAGCTTCTGTACATATTGGTTTGCCCAGTCTTTCATTAACCATATTATTACCCCATGTCTCTTCCGCCTACTCCGGATCCTTGGATTAATATATGAAGCTGGATTTGGTTCAAAAGCCTATGGTTATGTTTGGTTCCCGGAAAATACTAAGGAAAGAAAAAAAATGCAAAGGAAAATAATTTTTTTATGTTTGGTTGTCCTATGAAAAATATCAAAGAAAATCAAATATGATTAAAACTAATTAAAAACTTATGTATTTTTAAATTATTTAATCTTTATATTGATGAGTTAAAATAAATAAAATGAGTTTAAAGTAACAAAAAAAATAATTTATTCACTTTTAATCTATTTTTTTATTTTCCTTCACTTTTTATTTCCTTCTACTTTTCCTTTGTATTTTCTTTCCCTTGCATTTTTCTTCAAATTTTCTGGGAACCAAACATAGCCTATGGGTTTTCCATAGTTGTGCTCTGTTTGTGCTTTCTTTTCTCTGCTCATGAATGGTGCATGGTCAGAATTTCAAATCCATTGGGCATGAGGGACTATAGGAAGTAATTGGTCTCTGTTAATGATGGGTGTATGGAGGTATTGGATCCTGTGGAAGCATGAGATGTTGTAGCAGTTTGTGAAGTGATGAGCCTAGGTCTCTTAGCACCGGAAGTGGACCTTGAAAGAGCCTACTCCCGGAGTGGCGGCCACCATGAGCTGACGCTCTCACCACATAACGGCCGGAGCCCATGTGCCCTTGACATGAATAGCGCAATCAAAACCATAACTTTTACCGCAAGTTCTGTACTGGCGATGACTGCAGCCTCTCTTGGCTTGGTTCCGCAGCCTTGACACGACGTCACACCACGCAGTCGTAGGACCCGAAGCACCGACTCCACTAATGCCGCAGCTGCACTGTCGAGGTCGCCGCATGCAGCCCTGGCCGGCTATCCTCTGCCTGCTTTCTCTCTCTCTCTCTCTCTCTCTCTCTCGTCTGTGGTGATTTTTTAGTGTGTGAAAGAGGAGGGGTGTTTTTTTTTTTTTTGGGGCCTGATTCTTAGAAACAATGGCAATAGGCCTTACCATTCTAGAAAGTGGATTTAGTCCCCAAAGCCCACTTGCACAATCCTATCTTATACAGCCACCTTTGATGTCCCATTCCCAAGGCCCATTTTTGAGGTCCAAGGCCTATTATTATTATTATTAAGGCCCCTTTTTTTTAAGTCCATATTATTATTATTATAATTATTATTAATTCAATTCTTAAAATGTTATTATTGATTATTATTATTGATTATTATTATTATTGTTATTATTATTGTTATCATTGTTACTATTATTATTATTATTATTATTATCATTAATTCAATTTTTAAAATCTCATTATTATTATTATTATTATTATTATTATTATTAATTCAAGCTTTTAAAATCTTATTATTATTATTATTATTAACTATTATCATTATTATTATTATTAACCCAACTTTCAAAATCTCATTATTATTATTATTATTATTAATTCAAACTTTCAACATCTATTTATCATTAATATTATCATCATTAATCCAAACTCACAAAATCTTATTATCATTATTATTATTATTAACTCAACTCTCAGAATCTATTTATTATTATCATTAATTATTATTATTAATTCAAACTCTCAAAATCTTATTATTATTATTATTAGCTCAACTTTCAAAATCTATTTATTATCATTATTATTATCATTAATCCAAACTTTCAAAATCCTATTATTATTATTACTAACCCAACTTTCAAAAATCTCATTACTATTATTATTATTAACTCAACCTTCAAAATCTCATTATTATCATTATTATTAATTCACACTTTCAACATCTATTTATTATTATTATTATTATCATTAATCCAAACTTTCAGAATCTCATTATTATCATTATTATTAATTCAAACTTCCAACATTTATTTATTGTTATTATTATCATCATTAATCTAAACTTTCAAAATCTATTTATTATTATTATTAATATCATTAATCCAAACTTTCAAAATCCTATTATTATTATTATTAACTCAACTTTCAAAATCTTATTATTATTATCATTAATCCAAACTCTCAAAATCTCATTATTATTATTATTATTAACTCAACTTTCAAAATCTTATTATTATTATTATTATCATTGATTCAAACTTTCGAAATCTTATTATTATTATTATTATTATTATTATTATTATTATTATTATTATTATTATTATTAATTCGAACTTTCAAAACCTTATTACTATCATTATTACAAACTCCACTTTCAAAAGTCTATGGTCCCGCAGTTCAATTTCCTAAAGTCCGTTTCTCATTTTCTTTAACAAATTTCAATTTAATCACTGGAGCTCTAATCTTTTAAATTTAATTCCAAATACTCCAATTTTCAAATAAGCTCCAATAATCCAGTTTTCACTCGAATAGTTTTTAATCACATTTCAGTTCCTAGATAATCTTCTGATCTTCTTGATTTTACATAAGCAATAGTAATTCCTTCATAATTTTGAAACGCGGGATTTGTGAGAATAGTTCATGAACAATAAATCGAGCTTTGTTGGGGGCCCTATGTTTGATCCCTTTTGACTGTCAATTATCGTGCTCACTGTATTTTGCTTGAGCTTCACTTTGCACTCCGATATGTATGAGCTATGTTTTGTATTCATTAATTGTGCACTAATCCCGTTTCTTGGTAGCGCATTGTGGCTCGTGGCCGAGGTATGCATCCACTCCCTTTCTAGTCAATCTCTATTGCGTGTTTTGATTCTCATATTGTGCATGATTTAGGTGAATATCCATTGACTTTCTTGTTGATTGTCACGTCAGTTTCACTGTATTAGTAAAGACCCGACTTTAGGGGCTTAGAGGGGTGTTACGGTCTTTACCGTACCTTCCCGATGAGTAACCTGATCCCTGAACCCGATCCGGTTTTCACAGACCACCTTTTCTAAAACAAGGAGTCACACTTAGGGTTTTTCTTTCTTATTTTGTTTACCCTTTAAAAATAAAACAAAAATAAGTGGCGACTCCAAGTCATTTCTTTTTAATAAATAAAAATCATTTTTCAAATCAAAATCGAGTTTCGTCATCGAGTGGGAAACGCATTGAGCCGAAATGCGGGGTCCACAATTATTTTCTTTAATAAATGTCATTTTTATTAATTTATTATTAGTAAAAATATTTGTATACTATATGTCATCAAAAACACTATCATAATCATTATTCGAGATTAACATAAAAACATTTTTCATAAATATTATAAAAGAAAACATTTCCAACAAAACACACTTCCACTACAAATGGTATCATATAAGCTTTTAATATTTCTATTTACTTTTATATTTTTTATCCTTATTTTTTGAAATAATTTAAAAAAAAAACGTAGGATAATTTTATATATTTTATACAAGACATTCTAATTTTATATATAGTTAAATAAATAAAGAGGGAAAAACATGAAGGCTCTCTTAAAGGGAACTTAGTAGTTAGTTGGGTTTGATTTTTTATTTTTTATTTTTTGCTATATATGACGAGTTAAATCATTTTCAATTTTCAATAATTTTTGTTCTCAATCAATTAAATTAAATCCATTTCACTATTTCAAGTAACTTTTAATTTTTCAGTAGTACTTAATTTTCAATTTTATCAAACATCTTCTTAATTTTTAAAGCAATAAATACTTTTAAAATTTTTTAATTTATATAAAATAAAAATAAAAATGAGGAAGTAAAAGTACTTTAAAATATTTTTTATATAAGTAAAAAAATAAATAATTCCACCAAAAAATCACAAAATCTATCATTTTCAAATTTCAATAATTTTTGTTATCAATCGGTTAAATTAAATTCATTTTCACTATTTCAAGTAGCTTTTAATTTTCAATTTTATTAACATCTCCTTAATTTTTGAAGTAATAAATATTTTTAATTTATATAAAATAAAAATAAAAATGAGGAAGTAAAAGTACTTTAAAATATTTGTTTTTATAAGTAAAAAATAAATAATTCTACCAAAAAATCACAAAATCTATCATTTTCAATTTTCAATAATTATTGTTATCAAACAGTTAAATTAAATTCATTTTCTCTATTTCGACACTTATAATATGTAGCTTTTAATTTTCCATACAGGATACTTAATTTTCAATTTTATTAAACATCTCCTTAATTTTTAAAGTAATAAATACTTTTAATTTTTTAATTTATAAAAACCAAAATAAAAATGAGAAAGTGAAAGTACTTTAAAATATTTTTAATATAAGTAAAAATAAATTAATTCTACCAAAAAATTCACAAAATCTAGCAAATAAATTACAGTATAATAGATTTTATAAGAGGGTAGAAAAATGGACTTGATGAGAGGTAAATTTTTGTAAGAAATTTTTTTAAAAAAAAAAAAACAATTTTTTTTATCCCAATAGACCTAATTAAGCAAGATTTAATTATCAAAGAATATTTTATAATTATTTTACCATATTGATGCACTTAAATTTTTCATAAAATATAAGACAACATTTAAATGTCAAACAAAATCTACAAAGGGAAAAAGGGGAAATTTTATTTTAGAAAATTCAAAATATTTTATGATTTATAAAATCAATTATTTACCAAAGAACATGATTATTTACAATTAAAATTATCTACTTAAATAAATCATTTATACAAGTATAATGCAATAAAATAAAATAAATATTGGAGTTGGGTTTAGGTGCCCAAGTGGACTAACCAAACCTGATCCAACAAAATGAGAAATAGGGAACAAATTTTTAGGAGTTAAAATTGTCCAAAAACTACCACTATATAATATAATAAAAAAAATATTATTTTTCTCATTCTCTCTAAAAAACAGCCTGAAAGAACATGTTTCTTTTCTTCTATTTTTTTCTTCATGAAAATGAAGATTAAGACATTTGTACTATGAAAATAAAGTAGTTCCTGAATTCTATAGAAATAAAGTTCTTAAAAAAAAGAATGGATAATACAACTATCTAGGATTGAACTTGAACCTAAGCCTCTCCCATGGACAAGATCCCTTATTACCCTGGAGCACCAATACTTTTGTGATATAAGTACTCTTTATTAGCGTTATATTGTTTAGAATGTACTTAAAAAAATAGTAAACCCTAATTTAAGTATGTTGACTACATGTTTTTTTAATTATTATTAAAACTTAGTATCTAATATAAATTATTTGGGTTGTAGTCAAATTATGCATATTGATTTGTGTGAGTGTTTAGCTAGGTTGATAATTTCGGACAAAATTCCTAAGTGTCCCCTAATTCGACTTCCCAATTCATCTTCGGACTACTTGACTTTGAAGACTAAGATTTTGCTACAAGGGTGAGGTTTGTAGTCGAGTGTGTGGGGATTGAATGTGAATCAACACAGTTTTTAATCTTTAAATGTGTTAGAAAATTGGGAGAAATGGTTTTTGGTGCAAGACTTTTATTCCCCTGTTTCTGGATCGATCCAGGTGCAGGGGTGGATCGATCCAATTAACTTGTTTTTAGATCAAATCTGATCCATTAGATTAAGGGCTTCTTTTTACACTTTAAAAAACAATCTTCTCTCATTTTTCTGGGAGGTGACTGCAGAAAACGTGGAAAGTGAGCAGCCACTCCATGTGTTCTTCATTTTCTCATCTTGTTTTCCTAATTTGGGGTTTTTGATTGCAAAGAAAACTCACTTCTGTTAATGTTTTCCAAACTAGTTTTTAATGGATTTTCTTGAACAATAAATTGGTTGATTCATCCCTTCATTCATATCTCAATCTCTCATTTTATTTGGGTTTGGGTACATACCTATTTTCTTCTTGTGTGGATTCAAGAAGAGGCCGAGATTGAGCTTGGTGCGGACTCCAAGTGTGCTCCAGAAGAATAAGGTGAGAAGCTGAAAGTGAAGGTACTAGTCAAGTAGTTCGGGAAGGATTGGTTGGCTTGAGTTAGGTAAAACCTTGTACTCAGTTTTTATTTTTCATAGTGGAGTTTTTCAATCGGCAATAGGTCCGTTGTTTTTTATCTCTTCGGAGGTTTTTCACATTAAAAAAATTTGGTGTTCATTGTCTCTTTCTCTCACTCTGCACTTTGATTTATTTTCTGTTTTTGATTTCATTGATTACTTGGGCATACATGTTGAATGGAAGAAATATGAGGTGATATAAGTGTGATGATCCATGAAATATCTTTAATATTTTTTTTGTTCATTTTGGTTAATGATATCATGGAGTCAATTGATATGAGTTGAGGATATGATTGTTCTTTTGATTTATTTTTGAAGAGTGTTGAAGCATTTGCATGTGTTTTGCATTTATAAATTGTTGGAAGAGTGTTGATGCATACATTCTTGCTTGTGGATGTTATGCTTTGTTGAAAAGTTGTTGGAAGGGACGTTTCTTGACATTGGGATAGTCTAAGATAAAGTAATCTTTGTTGGGAGAATTTTTAAATTGTTCTACAACACCTATTCACCCTCCTTCTAGGTGTAGTCCATTATTGAGATTCACATTTTCAATTTGTTCAAAACATAATTAGACAATAATAAACAAATGTCTAATTTATTAAATAATAACAATAATTAGGTCCTTCTAATTAAATCTTTTATTTGTTCATATATTTAATTAAAGTATGAGTATATGTTACTCATTAAAATTAAATTAAATAAAATCATTTTTTATTATGTTTGAAATGGTACAACAAAAGACAACTATGAAAGTACTAGGGAGAAGAGGACTTTGACCGAATTTGGATATGCTTCAAAACTACAAGAAGAATCCTAGCCATTGTATAGCGCCCAAATTGCAGGTGTGCTTGCATGGTCACACAACCCCATTTGCTTGTATGAATGACCTTCAAAAGCTTAATAGAATGGGTCTATATGTTATTGATCGGGTTATTTCAGCCCATCTTGTGCAAATGGGAGATGTTGGAGGTGGGTTTAGGTACTTAAGTAGGCTAACTCAACCCAACCGAACAAAATGAGAAATAAGGAGGATAGTTTCTATGAGTTAAAGTTGCCTAGAAATTGTCACTATATAATATAATAAAAAATCTTAAATATATTTGTGTTATGAAAATAAAGTAGTTTTTTTTTTTTTTTTGTAATTCTATTCATGACTTATGGTAGAAAATTCGTTAGTGAAACAAACAATTTAAATTTTGGGCATTTCAAAAAGTAATTTGAAATCTTATTTTCATCGATAGTAGAATTTGATGTTTTACTAACTTAGGTGGATTTATTATATTTTTAGAAGTATTTTTAAAATTTTTTAAGATAATCAATTTTTACATATAACAAAATAATTAAATTAAGAATTAGTGATTGAAAATATTATACTAAAAAAACAAATCATTGTATTATATGTTAATTTGTTTAAAAAATTTATCTAAAATATCATATCACAATCAAAATATGCCACCATACTTTATTTAAAAAAAGGAAATTTTACTTGGGATGATTCGCAATATGTTATAATTTTTCAACATAGATTATACACCAAAGTAGAATTACGTATAAATAGTGTGCAATAAACAAATTGAAGAATAAAAACATAAATTTGATATAATGTAAACTAAAATGAATTTGTTTATAAGAAAAAAAAATGCATTTTTAAGAAATATCATTTTCATCACAAAAAAATATCAAAACTATTTAATTTAATTTAATTTTTTTATATATCTTGTGTTGATAGTCTAATTGCATAAAGTGTTTCATAATATTTATATATGGAAAAACAACTTATTTTAGAAAATAATTTTTATTTTATACGAATCCAATTGTTTTACAAATTTACATTATTCACAACACAATACAATTATTTTCACACAAATACTAACCCTTTTTACTCTCAATTAAAATCCAATCTTCTTAATTTCTCTCATTTTCCCTTTTTTACTCTCAACTATTCCTTCTTTTTATTATTATTATTATTTTAAATTTCAAAATCACTTCTTTCTCCAAACTATTCCTTGTCCTTTTTCTCCTTTCCACATGTGAGCCAAAATCATAAATTAAAGATTAAAAAATACAAATAAGCTCAAATATAAAGGCAAGAATAAAGATAAAAGTAAAAATAAAATAAACAAAAATAAAAAATAAAAAATTAAATTAAGGATGAAAAATAAAATAAAAATAAGGTTAAAGATAAAGTGCATGAGCTAGGAGTGAGGACTAAAATGGGCTGGGGTTGAACAAGACTACATTGGACCAAGTTGGCGGACATATATTACAATGAATGACCACAGATTTCGAGGTCTTTAGCATATTTGATAAAACTTAATATCTTATAATCAATGATGAAAATATCGATAATTACGAATATATCGATATACTTCGATTTTAAGGGTATATCGAAAATATTAGTGAATATTTTTTTACAAATATTGGTGGAGCGAAAATTATTTAAAATTTATAGGAATATTAGGAAAAACTCCAAAAAAATGATAAAATAAACAAAATACATATTTTAAAGTTATTTTGTAAGTGTAATTGACATAAATATGATTAAGAAGAAAAATATCGGTAGACAGAAATATATTTATAGATTCGATATTTGAATTTTAAGAATAATAAATATGAATTTTAAAAGTGTATAAAGTTAGAATTGAGTTAAAAAATATTTAATTTTATTGAATAAAAACAATTTATCTATAAATATAATACATATGACATTGCAATAATATTAATATCAAAATAAAGATCGATATGGTTCCATTGTTAGATGAAGGAACCCATCTTGTTGAAGACAATATTTATTTTAAAAATTTGAAAATATTTTTATTAAAATATGTTTTATTATATTTTAAATGAAAAATTAAATTAATTTATATAAAATATTTTATTTGAGATTTAATTTCAAAATTTTTATTAAAAATATGTAGTAACAACATTTTCTATTAATATTAATTTATTTAAATAATTAAAATTATTAATAATTTATCTTATTAAATTAATTTTAATTCATAAAATATTGTCGCCAAAAATTGAAATTCTAATCCATAGTGGTGATTTAATCAAATTATTATTATTATTATTATTATTATTTTATTTTTTATATTTTTTTTTCTCTACTAAATCCAAAAATCAAAAGGGGGTGCCACTTCTTTCACCCGGTCGGGCATCAAGAAGCCCTTTGCTGAAGTTGCCCTCCAGACGAGAGAATCCCTAAAAAGGCCCTATTTTCCTCTGCCACTCTCAATCCTCGCAGGTACTAATCGAATCATGTTATTATTATTTTTTTTTGCAACCCCCGTTTGATTCTCAGGAAAATCCATCCCCATTCGATTTCCGGGAAAATTCATACTCGTTTGATTTCCGAGAAAATCCATGCAAAACCCCCAAGGAAAACCAAAAAAATTGCTTTTTTTTTGCTCCCTGTGTTTTCTGGATCTGTTCTAGGGGTCCCTTTGCTTTTGTGCCGTTCGATTTAAATTTCACGAACCCTAAATCCACGATTTTTGAGGCAGGCTGAAAAACACAGCCTTTGCCTGCAAAATCATGATCAGATTACCAAATAGCATAAGGGACAGATTTTGTATCCTGTGCGCGGGCTGGACTGGTAGGAAATATCGGGAAATTTCCCTAAAAATCGGTAAAATACCGAAATATCGGCGATATTTTCGAAAAATTACTGAAATTTCCGTCGACCAATAATCGGTGACAAATATTGTGCCGGAGCCGGCCGATTTTTGCCTTAGCTTTATGCAGTTCCACTGAATTATGATAATGAAGAAACTACTTTATACATATGGTTTTCAGAATATTTTCATGGAATGTTGTCTCGATCGAACTTTTTCTGGTTCGGGATTACGATTTTTGGTGCAGTTCAGGGTTAAAATCATTTACTAATCAAATGGTTATCTTCTATAATTATCCTGTTTGGCCAATGTTTGGGTTTTGAAAATGTCTCTTGTAGAATGTTATATTGATTGAAGTTTTCCTGGTGCCATGTGGTCTCAAATGTTTCTGGTTGCATAGTTTTAAAATGGTTCATTAATAGTGTTTATATTCATTGTGATGATTCTTTATGATCCTCATTTTTGGCTGATGCTAGGGTTTTGCAAATCCTCATCCTCTTGTTTAAATTGTATGTTTTCATGTCCAAATGACTACTACAAACACAAAACTTTAGAAAAATCTGTAATTATGGACACTATCTATGTTATATGGGTGTTAGGTTGGGGGTGCTTCTAGATGTCTAATTCTTCATATCTCCAAATTTGGATACCAGAAGTTCAGAACTAGGATGAAAAGAAGTCCTTGCATGTGGCATTAAAAAAAATAAAAAATTAGAAATTTAAAAAAAAAAAAAAACATTTCTCTTCTCTTTTATCCTGTAATTTTTAAAATTAAAAATATAATAATAAAAAAGGTCAAAATAGTCATATTTGCAGCACCATCAATGTTTCCAACAAGGATCCCCACCCCACACTCTTGTCATGTCACAGAGGTATGGAGGAGGACACTTTATATCCCATCTACATTGGAATTCATTTGATAGGTACCATTTATGTTTCCGTGGTAAAATTAGAGAACATTTACCAAATCTTATGTTATATATATAAATCCTAACTTAGGTTGTGACTCAGAATGAAATCCTAGAATTTCAAAATTTTCAACAATAGCATTGACTGGCTAAAAGCATTCAGAGAAACCTTAGCCAGTTGTTTGGTTTTGAAGAAAATAGAGTAATAAAAGAAAACAACATCTTCATTTCCATGTTATTTCTCATCTTTTGCTTCCAAAAAGAAGACAAAGGCTCTCAACAGTGTAAATTTAAGTGATGTGGCATTTTTCTACATTCTCGAATCATCATTGGTAAAATTTTACAGTTAAAAATTTCATTATTTCTCTATATCTAAACTAAATCTATTTTTATTCAACAAAACATTCCCAGTCTCCCAGATTGCAAAGACGGTTAATCTGACAAAAACTTCACTCTGAGCTGCAATTCATACTGGCAAATAGTTCCGCGGCTATTCAAGAGAAACCCTAGAATTCAAAACTTCCAGCAATTATATTCACAACTTGTAAAGCACTTTGGAGTGAAATCCAGCCCTCTGTTTCGTTGCCAAGAAAATGAAGAAAAGTAAAAGAAAATCATATGTCGATTACAATGTTATATCTCTCACTTCCTTTGCCGCCAAAAAATCNCAAAAAAAAAAAAAAAAAAAAAAAAAAAAAACTAAGGTCAACTACGCCAAAAGATGAGCTCAAACCCTAGACGAGGAAAATTTTAGGATTCAAATTTTATTTCATCTTGTCATTATCTCCTCAGCATCCAAACAATTGTATCTAAGATAGAATTCGATTGATCGACTGGGAATAGAGATTGGAACAGTACCTTGTACTCAGAGATCGACACAAACGCAGAGTTTGGAGAAGAGATATTGAATGCTTTTGTTGCAAACGGTAATCAGGTTACCTTGAACTCAATGATCTACCAAAACGCAGCGTTTGCAGAAGAACACAAAAGAAAGTAACAAAATTTTCAAAAAAATTCTATAAGTGCTCATAATCGCATGTGAAAAAATCAGTAGTTATTGTTACTGTTCCAGATTGGACTAGCGAAAAATAAAATGATTCAAAAATATATTGCGAAATTCGAGAAAAATGATCCATAAGAAAATACGGAAAATGGACTGAGAGGCAGTTTTTGATCTTCTTGTGGGGATTTGAATCATAAAAAACCTGCTCAGAAATTGAAATTTGTAGAGAAGATAAAAAACCCTAGAGATCAGGGCTCACCAAATCCTCTGAAGGTGATCGGAAATGGTCTGCAAAATTTGAACGATATCGTTCGCGCTGCGGAGAGTGGAGGGAATGTCTTTGGACAGAGGTATCGGAATCACGTAGGGATATTTTCGGTAGATTTGAAGATCTTGGAAGTATTTTTATATATAATCCACCTCTCTCGAGTGTTTCTTTGAGTGTTTTCTAGTGTATTTTAAAAAAATCTTACCAAACTTCTTTTTTTTTTTTTAAAAAGAAAAAAAAAAAATTAGCCTTATTATCATCTTCATTCCAAAAAAATTATATACACCAAACATCTCATCCTTTTTTTAATTTTATTTTCAATAATGAATTTTTCTCAGTATTTAAATTAATTGATGGTATACTCTCACTCAAGTTTATAACAAGGTGTTTAATAAATTAATTTAATAACTAAATATGGCTTAATAAATTAATTTAAGTCACTAAATTGATTAAACATGTATAATATATTAATCATATAACATGTGTAATTATTTTATTATACATGTTTAGTCAATTTAATGACTTAAATTAATTTATTAAGTCATATTTAGTTATTAAGTTAATTTATCATACATCCTCTTATTTTCTCACCCAAACAGGCCATAAAACTCTTATTGCAGAGGACGAGGGGAAGAGGGAGTGAAGATGCAGCAGAGGAAATCTGCTTCTTCCTTTGGGAGGCCATCGGGAACTGATGGTTCCGATTTCTCCTATCGCATGGTGGTTGACTCAAGTAACTTCCTCTCTCCCACTTTCTCACTTCATTTTTCTCTCCGTTTGGTTGTTGGAAACAAATTGAAGAAAATGATACGTTTGATCCTTATGTCAAATAACTCAGCTTAAAATATTCAGAATTTTGATTTCTTTTATTTTTCTTCACTTTCTCAATAACCAAACAGAGCATTAGATTCCATTTTCTCAGTCTCTTTTTTCCTTGTTATCTTGTGACATGTGATTAATTTCTAGGGTATACGAAGGTAGCTAAAGGAAAATCTCGTCTCCATGTGTTGATCATTGCTCAGGTGTGCTATACTTCCCCTATCATCTGTAATTTGCATTTGGTTTTTGTTTGGCTAGGGAGAAAACGTGGAAAAGAGATTAAAGATTTGAAGTTGTGGATTCCAAGTGTTTAGAAACAAGAAGCTTAAATTTTGCTTGACTGAGCCAAATTTGATTATATACATAGACATGTATATGTGTTTTCATTGACTAAAATAACCATTTCTTCAATTCTTATTTCTCTCTTGAATATTTTGGGGGTTGATTTTTGATGAGTATTTGTTGTGCTAAACAAATTTGATTTTATATCACTTATAAATTTCAAAACCATTGCAAATTTGTGTGATTGTGGCTGTTTGTGGTTGGCGGTTATTGAGCAAATATTTTGTGGATTATGAGTCTCAGAATCATTATCTGATCACAGTTGTTTCAATGGGATTCATTTCCTGACGACTTATTTGTTTGAAAGTACAGCTTTCGCAGGAAACATTTTCCCAAAAATATGTGCGAATGTTGGGCCTGAAGAGATATTTTACCCAAAATTAATTGGAGATACATCATAAATTTTCCTCAAGCTTCAAAGTAAACTATCCATTGGGGAGGAGAGATGGATTTTTTATTTTTATTTTATTTTTTGAAATATTTTTTTTCTTTTTGTTGAAATAAATGCATGGGAAATTCATCATTCAGTTGTTTGCTTCTTCAAAAGTAGTAGTTGTTCCATCTACCTATGTTACATAGGAAATTTGTTCCTGAAATATTTTGTGTTTTATGTTACATGGTACTGGGTCATCTTTTTCCTAGACAAAGATTTCCATTACAGCAGACCTTCCATTTTTCTTCTTTATGGTATTCTCTTCTCACCCACTAGGGGGTAAAAGACACAGCGGATGGGCCTCCCATTTTTCTTCTTCTTTATGATATTCTGTTCTTGCCCACTGGAGTTGATTCTTCTTGGGTAACTTCCTTGCACTTGGCCCTCTAAAATCGAGTAGGAATTGTTAACTGTTCTTTTTCTTGTATGATATTACCTTGCCCATATCAACTCTTTAGCCTAAGCTTGCCCACCAAGGGTAAAATGCCTTGCCTTGCGCTTAGCTGTTTAAAACCACTGCCAAAGAGCTCAGTATAAAGCATGTTGAAAATGTGCTATTTCTGGGCATGATTTTCTTCTATTGTGCTAAATAACTGGAACTAGAATTCTACGAGTTGCTATAATGTTCAATTTCAGATAGTAACTCATAGGCTATTATTGAATAAACCCTTTTCTTCCCCTCGTACTGTGCAAGGAAAGCTTTGAAATGCTTAGCAGAAATTGGCTTGATAGGACTGGATGGTTCAAGTCAACTTCAACCAGCAGATATATTGGTGATAGTTGTTGAGTTAACCTATTGAAACAAGATTTAATTATTTAAAAGACAAGGTCTAGAGTGGTTAACCATCCAAGTCTGTCCAAGATGCAGGGGCATCCTACTATTATTCTGACTTTATAGTGCAATTTGTTTTAGGTATTGATGTGGCCTGTGGGAGGCTTGTCTCATTTCAACTAATCCATGTGGTCTATTGTAGCAAATATTAACTAGGTGACATATTTAGTCTGTTCACACATTGAGAAATGTTCCAACCAATGCTTGATGTAACAGTTGTAAAATCATTGATGAGCTAGTTAAGGTTATGATAAGATGTAAGTTTTTTTGATAAGTAAATAAGATTTCATATATAAAAGAGACGCTAAAAAAGTGACTCAAAGAATACAATACCTATACACCCGCCTTCAACAAGGCCAAAAGACAAAGACAACCCAATACCACAAACCTACTTGGAACCTAACCAATCAATAAAATTAGCTATAGTTAGAGGGTAATCATCTATGAACAACTTAGCCTCAGCCCAAAAAGTAAGAATAAAAGAGTGTTTCAGTATTTGAATTGACAACGAATCATCCTTGAAAGCCAATTTATTCCTTGCCTTCCAAATCGTCCAGAAAATGTGAAGAGGAGCAGCTCTCTATGCCTTCTTGCGTTTTTTGCCCAGGAAAAAACCATTCCAACTTAGAAGGGTCTCTCTAATTGAAGAAGGCAAGACCCAAGACACCCCAAATAAAGTAAAAAGTAGATCCCATAACACCCTTGTTCTTGAACAATGAAGAAGAAGATGGTTTATGTTCTCCTCTTTCTCAAGACACATAAAACATCTATTTGCCAAAGCCCATCCTCTTTTCTGGACCATATCCAAGGTTAAGGCTTTGCCCCATGTAGCCTCCCATGCAAAGAAACTAATCTTGGGCTGCACATTCACATTCCAAATAAAGCTTGAAGGAAACAAAGATGAACCACCCGCTTCAAGGGCTACATAGAGAGACTTGACCGAGAATTTACCACTCTTGGTTTTAGTCTAGGATACCATATCCTCCACATCCTCAATAACTCTCTTACCCTGAAGCCTCGCCAAAAATCTTTCCGCCTCCTCGACCTCCCAATCATTGAACGCTCTTAAAAAACAGGGTTTCCAACCCCCCCAACCCCCTTCAGCCAAGGGGTCTCAAATATCTGCCACCCACGCTTCCTTCTCAATAGTCAAAGCAAAAAGAGAAGGAAATGACATACACAGAGGAGAATCCCCACACCATCTATCCCTCCAAAAACTCACCCTTCTCCCATTACCAACTATGAAAGCCAACCTATTACTCACCAACTTCCAATCCATCCTTATTCCTTTCCACAAACCCATACCATGAGCCTCTCTCACTTCCCGAGAGCACCAACCTCCTCTATCTTCTCCATACTTCCCTCTAATCACTTGATTCCACAAGGCCTTTCTCTCATTTGCGAAACGCCAATTCCATTTAGCAAGAAGTGCCTTGTTGAGAAGGGAAAGACATTTGACCCCCAATCCTCCTTTCGACTTACTTAAACACACCAACTCCCATCTTACTAAATGAGGCTTTCGCTCTAAATTGCCCCCATCCCAAAGGAAGTCCCTTTGGATTTTCTCTAATCTCCGTCTAACTGAGCTTGGTAAGCACAATAATGACATTAGATAGATGGGTAAATTCGATAATGTGCTTCGAATAAGAGTCGCCCTTCCTCCCTTGGATAAATATTGTCTCTTCCACATGACTAACCTTCTTCGGAGGCGCTCTTCCACACCATCCCAAACTGTAACCGACTTAAAAGGAGCACCCAAGGGCATCCCCAAATAGGTGGTTGGAAGACTACCCAGACTACAACCAAATTCCCAAGCAAGATCATCCATATTCTCTACCCTCCCTACTGGAATGAGTTCATTTTTTTCCAAATTTATTCTCAATCCTGAAGCAACCTCAAACCACATAAGTAGCCAACTGAGATAAGTTAATTGATCTTGTGAAGGTTTACAAAACACCAGTGTATCATCAGCAAACACCGACCCTTCACCCTACAACCTGATAAGAAATCTCTCTCTACAGCCCTTTTGAGGAAAGCACTAAAGACCTCCATAGCTATGACATAGAGGTAGGGGGAAAGGGGATCGCCCTATCTCAAACCCCTGGAGCTTTGGAAGAAGCCTGTAGGGGTTCCATTGACCAACACGGAGAAACTTGCAGTGGATCTGCACCACTTAATCCACCTGATCCATTTCTCCCCTAAACCCATTTTCTGCATAACTGTGAGAATAAAATTCCAGTCCACTTTATCATAGGCCTTCTTTATATCCAGTTTGCACAAAATGCCACTCTCATTGTTCTTAAGGGCCGAATCAATGGCTTCATTAGCTATCAACACTGCATCTAGGATTTGTCTACCTTCCACAAACGCCCCTTGAGCCTTGGAGACCACCTTTCCAACCACCTTTTTAAGCCTATTGGCTAAGACCTTGGCCAGCCACTTGTACAAGCTTCCCACCAAGCTTGTAGGCCTAAAATCCCCTAACGCTTCAACCCCTGCTTTTTTGGAATTAAGACCATAAAGGTTGCGTTTAGGCTTTTAACAAATTTACCATTTTCGTAGAATTTCTTGAAAAAACACATCACATCAGCCTTCATGAAATCCCAAGCAAATTGCCAAAAGGCCATAGAGAATCCATCTGGCCCCGGGGCTTTATCCCCATTATAGCCCAATAGAGCGTCGAAGACTCCTCTTCCGTAAAAGGAGTCTCCAATGCACTAGCGTCCAGAGACTCCAACGTCTCAAACTGCAGCCTGGAAACAGAAGGGCGCCATTCCCCGGGTTAGACAACAACATCTTAAAAGCATTGACAATCCCTTCCCTAATATCATTCTCCTCCGTAAGCTAGGCTCCATTAATCTTAATTTTGTCCACGTTATTCCTCCTCCTATGAGCGTTGGCCATCTTGTGGAAGAAACCGGTAGTTCTATCCCCCTCTTTCAGCCACACTTCCCTAGATTTTTGCCTCCACGTGATTTCTTCAAGTAAGACCCATTTTTTATATTCTTCCCTCGCTTCATTTCTAGCTTCCAGCTCTTCCAACGACAGTCTGCTGATTTTCTCCTTTGCATCCCAATACTCCATCTGCTCCAAAGCCATATTCTTTCTATATTCAACCCTTCCAAAGGTGTTTCTGTTCCACTCCTTCAGCTTAGCCTTTAGAAATTTTAGTTTTTCGGCCAAGATAAAACTTGGGGATCCACTGAAGCTGCCTTCCTCCCACCAATACTTCAATAGGTCCTTTACACCTTCCACTTTCAACCACATGTTCTCAAATCTGAACGAGGTAGAGCCTCTTCTCAGCCCCTCTTCGTCCATAAGAAGTGGAAAGTGGTCGGACACGGGTCTTGGTAGAACAAACTGCCTTGCATCTCCAAAGTGATTGTCCCACCCCTCATTAACCAAAAAGCAATCCAGCCTTGAAAAAGACTGGTTATTCGCCCCTCCAGTCCAAGTAAAAGGGCCCCCAACCATAGGCAGATCCTTTAACTCTAGGTCTTCTATAACTTCTGAGAATCTTCTCATGATTGAATTCAAGCTTCTTCCTCTGCTGTGCTCTTCCGGACTTAGAATGACATTAAAATCCCCTGCAACACACCACGACCCATTCCAAAGCCTCTTAATGGCCCCCAACTCCTCCCAAAAACTCTCCCTCTTCTTCCTCAAAGTTGGCCTATAAACCCCTGTAAACGTCCATATAAAACCATCCTCGCAGCTCTTAAAAGTGCACGAAATAGAGAACAATCCTTTTTGCAAGTCAACCAACTCCAACACCCTGTTATCCCAAAACACCACTATTCCTCCGGCTACACCCCTTGAATCTACAGCTCCATATTCAAGAAATCTACCCACTCCTAAACTACGAACAATGCCCGTTGACATTTCCTAAATCTTGGTTTCCTGTAGGCAAACCAGATCCACCCTATTTTTCTTTATCAAAGCTTTGATCACCTTCCTCTTGTCACAATTATTGGCCCCTCTTACATTCCAGGTAAGCATATGGAGCTTCATTTAGTCCTGCTCGTACTCCCCCCCCTTCTCCTCCTCTTCCAATATAGTTCACTGTCCATTCCAACTTTCTCAATTCTCTTTCGAATTTTGACGACTCTAATTTCCTCCTTTTTCTACCATCCAACTTTCCTTTTTGAAGCTTCCTCTCTTTCATTCTTTTAAGCAAAAACAAGATTTCCCCTTCGAAGCCCTCTGTCGGCATTCCTAGATAGCGGCTAAATTTAGCCAAGCTACTAGAATGCCAACACAGTTCCCCCTCTTCGACCCTCTCCTCCTCATCCTCTTGGGAGACCCTTTCCGAAACCCCCTCTGAAGCCTCCTTGGAAGTCCCAGACTCCTTACCCGCTAAATCCGAGACCTCGGCCTCCCTTCCATCCGCCAATATCATCCTTAATGAGCCCATAGCAGCTCCCCCTTCAGCTTCTGAAACTTTTCCCCGGTTGGAAACCCTAGCCATGACCAAAGTTTTTAAAGGCGAAAGCGTAAGGCGAGGCGTTTTTGTGTTCGTGAGGCGAGGCGTAAGCCTCGAGGCGTTGAGGCGTAAGCTTTTTGAGCCTTACTATATATAATTAATTAATATTTTAAAATATATAAAATAAAATAGCATAAATAAAAACATGAAAACAATTCATTAGAATCATAAAAAAAAACATACTAGTTCCCTACTTTCACAAAAAACCATAACAAATTCATAAAATAGATTATAGATTCAACTATACTAATAGTTTC
>JAAKHE010001174.1:34212-57931 GCA_011039315.1 Vitis labrusca | reverse complement strand
AGCGTGAAAGGCGCGATCAAAGCGCGCCTCAATCACGCCTCACCGGAAAAGCGTACGCCTTTCAAGCATTTCGTTTTATTTTTAACGCCTCAGGGCGTTTTCGCCGCGCCTCGCCTCAGTGCGCGCCTCAAGGCGCGCCTCACAAACGCCTTTGAAAACTTTGGCCATGACAACACTTTCCCCATCCCACCCAGAAGGAGTAGAAAAAAGAGAGATTTCCCGCTTCCCCAAAGAAAACAAAGGATGAGAGATTTGATCAAAATACCTGGAAGCCTCCTCCAACAACGCCTCGTCAGTGATTTATGAGGGATTAACGGCCAGACGGAGCGACCCCAGATGGGAACCAAACAAATTCCCCTCCTGCTCTCCGCCGACACTGAGACGCCCATTGGAAGCCCTAACCCCTTTTAAGTTCTTCAGAATGGGTCGTCCCACCCCCACCAGGCCTTTAGAAGGCTCCGAATTGGGCTGGCCCATCTCCTCTGATTTTTTAAAATCATCAATCACTTAGCCCTCCACAACGAGCTCTCTTTCCCAGCCCGATTCTCTTTGCTGGCCCAACGACAGATTTCCTCTAGGCCCGAAGCAAGAGCTTTTCCCCCAAGCTGAAAATTGGCCTCCTGTTGTCCCGTTAGCCTCTGTTTCTGTTTCCGACACAGTACTAGAGGGCTGAGCTTTCTTTCTATAGCCTCCTTCACCTACTTTGCACGGCTCAACCACTTTTGCAGGTTCCCCATGCATCTGTTCCCTCACTATTTTGAATCCAACGTGTGAATCTCCTTCTCCGTCATCCCTAACCTCCCGCTCCTTTGCCTTCTCATTTCTGATCACCGGAACCACTTCCGACAGCCCTGGTTTCACCTCCCACCATAGCTGGAAAGCATAACAAAGGGACCCAACTACTACTTGCAAGGAGCTCGGCCACTCTAAGCCTTCATATCTCACTAATAATTTGGCCCATTGTAGTTCCTTAAAGTTAGCAGTGTTTTCATCCACTGCGACGAACCCCCCGCAATAGTCCCCGATTTTTCTAAAAGCTTCCTGACTCCAAAAATGCACCAGCAAGCCCACAACTCTCACCCAAACACTCTTGTCTCTCTTGCCATTTTGAGAACACCCCACTTTTGGGTCCCACCTGTCCAAGTGCAGGCTCGATTCCTTGAACCATCGGTTTCCTCTTAAAAGCACCTTATCTGCCTCTTCTTTATTCTCAAACTTGATCAGCAAGAGAGGGCCCCCTAGCCTCGCAAACTTCAACCCTCCTTTAATATTCCACATGGATCTCCCCCAACTTTCAAGAGCAGACATATCTGGATATGAGAGCAGACATATCTGGATCCGACAGTGGAGTCTGCCCCATCTTCCAACCAGACATCGGTCCATTAACTTCCTATCGCTTGGGATATCTTTCTCCCCCAACTGTAACCATACTGCTTCCCCTAACTTTTTCACTCTTGTTTTCACCACATCAACATAGGATTTTTGGGCTTCCCCTCAGATTCCCCAACTGTACTTCCTGTCCCATAGGAAGCAGCATTTCCCCTAGGCTCATCCCGAGACAAAACACCAAGGAAACGAAGCTTTTCAGCCAACAAAATCCATCCTCCCAAAATACCTTTTCCTTCTGGAAACACTAAACAATATCTCTTTGATTCCAGGTCAACCACAGAACACAATAAGAACCTACCCACCTCATTTGCTCGACTTTCCAGCTTAAACCTCCTTCCTCCATCCCCTCACCTTTTAACAAGACCCTGCACAATATCACCCCTACAGCAAGCCTCCACCCCTTCCAACAAACAGCACAAACTGAGACTTCCAAACCTGACCCACGAAGCAAAACCTCTGCTCCTTTCCACAATTATTCCCTTACATCTCTCCCCATACACCTCTACATAAATTTCAAAGGATTTTGAGTCCACTGCAAACCAGCATCTGCCTCCTCTTTTAGCAGACATCTCCTACTGATTAGCAGCTTGAAAATGCAATATTAATAGCATCCTACATTTCTCAGCATCCTAAACAGCATAATCAGGATCAGTCACACTTAGAGCCTTCTTTGAGCCATCCAAATATCTCATCTTGCCTTGATCTTTGTTAAAGAACCTTACTGGTTATGTCCAACACAGAAAATTTTCCATCAATATTAGAAAGTAGGCCAAGCTTTAGTTTCTACAACAGGTCACTTCTGTGTCTTCAACTTCAAATTGTGCACAAGGAACCATATCATCAGCCAAACCCATTTAACTCATGTGAAATTTGACACTAATTGTATGTCTTGAATGGTTTTTGAAACAGCACCTGCATCTCATTTGAATTATCAGATTGAATCTTATGATCCTCATTTTAAATTATAACATTTTACCAACATCATTCAAAATATCATTCATAGGAGTTTTTATGTGAATGAAGTCAACTTATTTATTTTCTGGCTTTTCTTCATATAATTCCATTTTTTTGAACCCAATAGTACTAGACATCAAGTTGGCTATTTCTTGATGCAGGCTATCATTCATTTGATAGGTGGGCTGAGCAGATTTTTATTATCAACCTCGAAGGAGGGTCCTGATAAGCTTGCTATTGCAACGATTGCTCTTGGTTTCATTTCTCTTGTAATTGGCGAATTGGGTATTTGGCTGAAACCATTATTTCTTGCAAGCTAAATTAAAATTGCAGACCCAGTCTGGCATTTTTATATATTTTTTTTGTAGGAAAAGAAGATAGTAATTTCCAATTCTGCATCTTATACTACAACGATCTGATTTACAAAAAAAAATACACAAAGAAGAGTTGCAAGATCCGTCTAAATTAGACAAACTAGATTTTCTACGATATCTTGGGTCAACTTTTACACGAAAGGAAAAAAAATATGATAGCAAATACGACAACTATATATATGGATCTGCATATAAATTTTTTCATACAAATAACTTGCTTATATGTGGCTAATTCTTATAACACTACTCAAATTGGTGCAAAGATTTATTTATTTATTTTTACATCTCTAGCTTGTCTAGGATTGTGTGAAATGTGTTAACTCAGTAGGCCCTTTGTTAGTATGTATGCCCACTGTTTTGACAAGGTGACATTCAGAGTGAAACCAACCTGGTATCAAGTTTTTTCTTTGATGAAATGTCAGTTTATCTCTAATTGCTTTATTTGATCATGATGAACAGGCTATGAATGCTATTTTTAGCAGCTTTATTGTCACAAATAGCTCTATTGGTCCTTCTATAGAGAGCCAAGGTCGGTGGATGTGATCCTTATCCATATTAGTTGACAAATCCCTTGAGCCACTGAACTTGACTTCTAGACTGATCTAGACATTACCTATTACTTTTACTTTCAAGAAGGTATCACATTTAGTAGTTGACCTTCTATCAATAGTTGATCTAGCCCAATTAGCATCAGTTATAGGCTTCTAATTCTGTATTTCCATTTTTCTAAAATAAGATTCCCATATATGTGTATTGATGCACCTTTTGCACTACTAATATATTTCTCTTATTTACCTATCAAAAAAAGAAGATTCCCATATATGTGTAGGCTTTAGGTAATGTAGGATTCACCTCCATATGAGCTTCACACGGTGATTGCATGAAATGGCTTACTACACCTACCATGTATCCAATCTCTTGTCAGGTGCGAGATAACTAAATAAATAAATTTTCCCACCAATAGTTGATACAAACTATGTTCCACTGCATCATTTTCATTTTCTTCCTTAGTTTGTGATTTTGCTCAAATGGAGTCTGGTGGTTTACACCCTATCATCTTTGTCCCCTTTAGCAAATCGAGGATATGGTTTTGTTGGGAATGAATGTTTCTTTTTGTGGGCATGCAACTTGAATTCCTAGGAAATACTTTCAATTTCTTAGATCCTTGATGTCAAATTCATCAACCAGATTAGTTTTTAGCTTTCAAATTTCTGCTTCATCATTCCTTGTGACAATAATATCATCCACAAAGACTATCAAGGCCCTCGACTTACCAGAGTTGTGTTGGGTAAACAGTTTCTGGTCTTTTTGGCTTTCATGGTAGTTTATTTTATCATTGACTTGGTGAATCTCCCTCTCCATGTTTTCTGAGACTATTTGCGTCCATAAAGGGGCTTCTTGAGTTTGCAAACTTTGTTTTGCTAAGACTTGTCACCAAGCCTCGGTGGGGTGTCAATTCATGCCCCTTCTTCTAAGTCATGATGTGGGAAGATATTCTTTACATCAAATTACCACAAGAGCCAATTAAAGTTAGATGCTAAGGACAACAGAATTCTAATGGTATTCATTTTTTCTGCAAGTGTGAAGGTCTGTTGGTAGTATATATCATACGTTTGGTTGAATCTCAATTTAGTCTTGCACCTCTTTATTGTCTCAATAGTATTGTATTTAATTGTGCAAATCCAATTGATCCTACTATTTTCTTTCCTTTGGGAAGCTCAACTTTGTTTCACATCTTATTTTTACCTTAGGCTCACATCTCCTCACTCATTCCTCCCTCCTATTTTTGTCCTCAAGTGCCCCTTGGAATCTGTGGAAATTTAGTAGTGGACATTCAAGTAATCAAGACTCACTATGTGAGAGATAAACGACGGAATGGATGAAATTTGGAATAGGATGCTGAGTGCATTTTCTAATGCCCTTTATACGTGCAATACACCAACATAAGTCATCATAGACACTGCATTTAGAATGAGTGTTTTGTTACTTGATTCAAGTTTGAACGATGGGGTATGAGAGGATAATGTGAACTTCCCTGGTCCTTCAGTTTAGAAGTGTTTGCTGGACCCTCTCCTCAGGCTGTTCATTGGGTGGAGCAGGTATGTGGGCAATTCTATAGGGATTTTCTCAGCTCTTGGCGCTGTTGATTCATTGAAAGGATTCAGGTTTGAAGCATCTGGGAAAACAAGGAAAATTGGTGTTTTCTTAGGACTTTGTGCTGCTGATTCATTGGAAGAATTCAGAATTGGAAGAATTCAGAATTGAAACATCTGAGACAACAGAGAAAACTAGGTTAGAATTTGAGCATTTGGGGTTGAATAAGAAAAATTTGAGGTAGAGGCATTTGGCACATCAACCAGTTGTGGAGTAACACCCTCATTTCCAGGAAATGCTTCAAACAACCTATCCCCAAGGCAACCATGGTGACATAATCATTTTGTGGGAGAATGGTAGCACTAATGTGTGTGTGTGTGTGTATCCATGTGCTAATAAAAAAATGGTAGTACTATTGCCTTTTTAAACAGAGGATATCTAAGAAGACATTCTTAAAGGCTTTGGGATCAAGCTTATCTCTACATTATTTGGGAATGTAAATGAAATAGACACACCCAAATATTCTTGGAGGAAGAGTTCCAAAACCCTTAAAAGTTAGGAAAGGACCTACATCTATAAGTGATTTTAGTCAATGAAATTAGAAGGCATTCAATTTATTAGGAATGCAGTGGTTATAATGACTTTCCCCTATTATGACTTTGGAACATTCATATGGAAGACTATATGGACATAGCAACTTCTAGAAGATTTCTATTTTTCCTCTCTGTTGCTCTATTTTGTTGTGAGGCATCTAACGTAAGGATTGGGGTAGAAACTAGAATAATTTCATTTTGTGGATGTCATAAGATCATAACTGAAGTATTTCTTCTCATTATCAACCTTAGGGTGTGAATTTTGCTTCCAGATTGGGTACAAACCAAATTTTGAAAGATTGATGTTATGAAATTGAACTCAATTTTGGATTTTCTGGGATAGGCCCAATTGGTCCATGTTTAGTCATCAAAGAAGGTAACAAAGCATCTAGAACCTGAAATATTTGGAATTCTGGAGGATCCCCAAACATCTGTATTCATGAAACTAAAAAGAACCTTTCCTTCCATTTGTTATTGAAAAAAGCATGTGACGGTGTTTTGCAAACTCATACACCTTACGGTAAAAACCATGGGCGTCTGTTTTGTCAAACCATGTAGGAAACAATTTTTTAAAGAGAAAAAGGGTGGGTCTCTCAATCTTGTGTGCCAATGCCATATTATTTCAATTTTTTTGAGGAGTTATTGGTCGTAACCAAAGCTTTTGGAAAATGATTGTCACTCTTCCATTTTATATTAAGATAGTAGAACTCAAGCCTTTAGTAATTTTACTAATAGATAAGATTGCAAGACAAGGTCTTTTTTATTTTTATTTTTTTATTTTTGATAGGCAAGCAAAAATTATATTAGCGAGACAAGTTTGGAACATGTAGCACAATTTTTAGGGACAAAGGAGTTATGAAGGCTATGTGTTGACCAGTCATGGAAGAAAAAGTGTTATCAACATCCTTGACCTTTTGCCTACCTAACACTGTTGTATAAGTGGAAGAAAAAACTTGGTGTAACCTGTCATATGGTTGATGGCACCTAAATATATGACCCAAATGCTAGATAACTGATCCTTAGCAGCATATAAAGCTTTGGCAATACTTGGAGCAGGAATCTGTGCAGGTTTTTCAAGTTGAATGAGGAGTATATTTAACTTTGCCAATTGCTCCTTGCTAAGGAAAACAGTTTCTTGTTCAGTGGTTGGGAGATTTTCAGGAGAAATATAAAAAATGGTAGCTTGATATGCTTCACCAGGCTATATGGCAGGTTTCCTCCTTTAGCACTCAATACTGTGCTTCCCAATTGAGGTTTGCCACAGGGTTTTCAGCGAGCTTCATATGTATGCTTTGCTTTATGAAAGTAACCACACTTAAGTGAATCTATATAATCTAGTTTCCTACTTTCTCTTTTGGGTGCTACTAGCTTGAAATATCCAGTAGTAACCGGTATGGAATTTTCTAGAGTAAAGCCTCTTGCATCAAAACTCAACATCTTTCTTCCCCAGTCATGAAGGCATAATTTCCCTTATGGATGGAAGATGTTCTTTTGCCAATATTTGTACTCTTGGTCTAGTCTAGATTAAGAATAAACAAGAATTCAAATGCCTCTCTTGCTCTATTATCATCTTCAATCAAACAGTGTCCACAGCAACTGTTATTTCTGTGTTGGTAATGATCTAAAAACTAGACTGCCCAGTTTGTTGTAGTATTTGTCCAGGGACAAACTTTCTTGTTTACTAGCTTGAATATGGCTCTTCAACTCATGGAGATGTGACATTATTCCAATCTTGGAATAATTTTGAGTGATGACATCCTAAATCTATTTGGTTGTGGAAAGAAGCAAGGATGTTTGGTTTGGTTTTGTTTTGTTTTGTTTTTTTTTCTGATAGGTAAAAGCAAATATATTAAAAGCGCAAGAAAAGGCGCACTAGGTACACATGTAGTATACAAGGAACACCAAAAAGCAGAAGAAAGGAAAAGAAACAACCAACCAACCCACAACAGGGGGCCCTAAACAAAAACAAAGCCCTGTGAGACAAAGAAACGGGATATCTGGTTAATATCTAGCTAAATGGAGTGTAGACTATGTAGTAACCAAAACATGAGCATTGAATTTTCCTCATTCCATATTTCAAATCTAGGATCATTGAAGTCCCATTCTATTTCAGTACTAATGAGATGGCCTATCGTTCATTTATTTTTGATGAAAAGTTTAGCTAATTGGGACCATTGTAGGAAATTTTGTATATTGAGTTTTAAGTGGTAAGTTGGATTAAAGATTTGTCATTGTGAATAGTGGATAAAGGTGGGTGGGTTCAGGATGTGAAAATAAGTTTGGAGTGTAGGGCTGGTTGGAAGGGTGATGTATTTTCACTGGTTTTAGACAATTATTTTATTTTAGTTAACATAGCTACAGGTTTGGAGAGAAAAATAGTCTTGGTCTCAAGGGGAGTACTTGAATATTAGTTCTTGAGAACAATTCTTAAAATAATTTTATGTTGTTTTTCAGGAACAAAATTCTGTTTGGGAAATAAGGACTTGTTTGGCAACGCTTTTGAAAACAATTCTCAAAAATCAGTTTTTGTAAACAATTCTTAAAACTAATTCTCTATTTTCAGGAACAACGTTTTGTTTGGTAACTCAATTATAAAATCACCATATTTTATGTATATCAGAGCAAGACAGCATGAAAAGAAACTGAAATATGTTTCCTTGGTTCTCAAAATAGCCTACAGAAGGCAAGTGAAAACACTTCAAATTTGTTTTAAAAAATCACCCTCTTTTAAAAGCAAATTTTCAAAAACCTGTTTTTAGCAAAACTTAGTCAAATGTAATCTTGTTTGAGATTAAAGAAATTTCTGCTTGGCAATGAAAACTAAGAAGGGTTTTGGCTGAACAATGAGGATCATTTATGTTTGAGCATGAAGGCTCTATGGTGGGAAGGTGGATTTGGCTGAGTTAATTGTGATACCATGGGAAAAAGAGTAATCTCCTTTGCATGTTACAGCAATTTGATTTACAAATATATACACAAGGAAATGTTGACAATTGACAAGATCCCTCTAAATTGGGCAACCTGAATTTTGGGTCCTATTGTGGGGTTTACCCATATGTTTTGGTATGAAATCTTGGGTAACTTTTATATGAAGGAAAAAAGTAAGACAGCAAATATTAGAGTTATACATAAGGACATGTAAAATTTTCAACTAATACTTTTTGAACTTTTTTTTTTTTTTTTTGTGTTGAAGGCCAAAGACGCAGCCGAGAGAATTTTCTGAGATTGTACATGATCACATCATCTATTGCGTTTCTTCTCTCAACTGCTTTTGTTGTTCAGAAAAATTCATTAATAGAGGTAAGTGTGTTCTTATTGACGTCAGTGTGCTAATGTATCTCTTTTAGAGTTCATTAATATTTTACTTTGTGAGGCTCCATATTGTTTCTTCCTTCTTTCTTGTAGTCTTCTTTATTTTGGTTGTTTTTCTTTTCTTTGATGCTTTTTGTATACTTACTGCGTATCAGGATTGCCTACCCTTTTCAATTGCACCTATTAATATATCTATGTCTATATATAGAATTATAGAAAATGGTAATATCCTGTCCATTAAAAGTAATGTAAATATGCATCACCATTATCATGATTAAAAGCTCGAAGGAGAGCACCCTTTTTATTCTTTTTTGACAGGTAAGCAGAAAGGTTTTATAGATAGCAACGAAGAAACTATACACCAAGGTATATAGGACTTACACAATGTGTACCAGAAGGCTTGACCAAAAAGAGAGGATACAAAAAAGACTACTCCCTCTCTCAGTCAAATCCCACCCAATTTACAAAATCAATTAAGGCATTGAACTTTCTTTTATGTACATGGTAACCCATTGCACTAGCCTTCTAAGGATAGGGATAGTGATTAAAATATTGCGATATATTGCTGAAATATCGTGTATTGGCGGGCCTTGAAACGATATATCGCATGGATATATCAGCGGTCAACGGCTAGTCAACGTGGGCGGTCAACACGGTCAAAGCTGAAAATTGAGCTATTTTCTTGTTGCTGTTGGGGGGATTCGAACCCCCAACAAAAGGTTCAATCAACACTGCAGGTATCACTGGGGCAAGTTTGCCCTTTGTTAAATAACATGCACTAAACATATATATATCAAAAGTTAGGATATAAATAAAATATTTAAAAAATTATTTAAAGAACAAATTAATTATAATTATTTTATAATTAAATGAAAAATTTTCATTTAATTGATTAGCAAAAATATAAAAATGATCATGATAATTTTCTTCATAGTGTTTTTAATATTATTAATATATTAATTAAATATTAAAAAATTATACATTTATTATCATTTATTTTATATTATATCATAATTTTAATATTAAATATATTTTAAAATTAAACATATTATAATCAAATATCACAATATTATCATCAAATAATATTTGATATAATTTAATAATCAATGTACACTTGTTAAATTTATATTTTTTTATTGACACGTACAATATTATATATATTTATCAATTTCTTTAATAGAACAACTTTAAAATGTTTATTATACTTCTAATTTCATTTATAAGAGTTTTATTTAAATTTTTATAAGTTTTGATCAATTTTAGGTCTATCGATATTTTGTGTCAAAATATCCGTCGATATATCTCTGATATATCCAATATATCCGATATATTCATAAAATCGAAATACCGATATATCTGTGATTATCGATATTTTCATCCTTGGATAGGGAAAGAACAACTCTGTGATTGAATCGACTGCCCCTCACTAGAGACATATTTAACATAGTCCCTATCCTCATAATTGCAAGTTGGCAAATAAAAAACATATCCACCACTTCTAGTTTCCAATCTTGAAATTCTGTGTAACAGCAAGAAGCTGATGATTGCTTGTTTCATCAGAGACTAGGTTGAAAAGTGCCTTAGCGTTAAACTTTGCTTCTGAAGGAAAACCCGAATAATGCAGGCTACATATCAAGTAGAGAGCCTAACCCACCCATTTGGCCAATCAGAATCAACTCACCTCTGGCCTAGGCTCACTTTAAAACAGGAATAATCTCAATGCAAAAGGAGAGCACTACAGAGATATCTTGATTGGTCCACGTATTTGTCACAAATTTTAAAAATATTTTTTGTCTCCTCTCTCTTAAATTGATTGAGGAACAGTTACATGGTATTTAAAGAAAACAAAAGTAGTAGTCAAGGCTGAATTATTGCTGTTCAGAATAGACCATAAAAGAAAGAAACAATCCTAGGAATATTATATAGCATGCAGGGAAAGGAAATCAAGTCAATTTATAGAATAAATTGACTGAAATGAAGTCAAATAACTGATTTTATTAACCAATCAATGCTCCTATTTACTGCCTATTTAGCCTGCAAGACAGCCTAATAGAAAGCAAAATCCTTGGCAATGAATTTGTGCTCTTCAACACTCCCCTCAAGCTGGATCATAAGTGTTCATCATACCTAGCTTGCTAATCAATTCTTGAAATTGTGGTCTTGGTAAACCCTTTGTAAGAATATCCTCCAATTGTTTTTTTGAAGAGATGTATGACATGCAAATTTGGTCACTCTCTTGTTTCTCTTTAATGAAGTGTGTCTCCATCTTTACATGCTTGGTTCTATCCTATTGAATACGATTATGAGGTATGTTGGTTGTAGCCTTGTTATCATGATAGAATTTCATCAAGTTGTTAGTCAACACAAGTTCCCTCATTAGAGACTTAAGCTACACCAGTTCACAAATCTCTAATACCATCAATCTAAACTCAGCTTCAGTACTTGACCTTGCCACTACAGACTGTTTTTTACTTCTCTAAGCTACTAGGTTACCTCCATTAAAGGTGTAGTATCCAGAGGTAGATCTTTTATCAATTACTAAACTTGCCCAATCAATATTGTGCATGCTTGTATCTCTAAATGATTATTTTTTAGCAAAGAGAAGTCCTTTTCTTAGACTACCCTTATCTTTGTTTGGATCATTTGGTGAAAACTTTGAAAAATTTTGATGTCTTAAATTTTTCTTTCACAAGGTACATTTAACACACGAGTATGGTAATCAGTGAACGTGATAAACCATCTAGCACCAGAATTAGTATTCACACGAGAGGGACACACCTCACTTTGAGTAAGGGACAAAGGACTCAATTTAGTATAAACTTGAACTGGAAAACATCTATGATGATGTTTGTAAAGTTCACATTTCTCATATTGAAATTCAGGCACGTTTTTATTTCTAAATAAAGAAGGAAAGAATATTTTTAAATAACAAAAGCTATGGTGTCCTTTTATAAGATGTCACACTTTTATTTCTTCCTCACCTTTTATAGAGCACTCACATTGAAGAGCTTGAGATGACCTCCTGACTGCTTAGGTTCCTTGTCAATGATAAAAAGGCCGTCCACCTTTTTAGCATTGCCAATCATCTTTCCCAAACACAGTTCCTGCATTCACAGCAAGTTGAGAAAAATGTAATCACATAATTTAGATAACGAGTAAGTTTGCTAATGGAGATCTAATTACATGATAATTTAGGAACATGTAGGACGGAATTTAATTTTAAGGTACTTGAAACAGAAATTGCACCCTTTCCAGCAACAGAAGGGACCCATTAGCGATCTTAACCTTTTGATGAGGAATATAGGATGAAAATAAGTTTGAGGAACCTGTCATACAGTCTGTGGCCCCTGAATCTATAATCCAAAGGTCTCATTTTCTGTTTTTAGAATAGAGGGCAGCAACGAAATTACCTGTTTTGGCCAGATTTTCTGAAGAGGAAGAATTGGAAGGGATTGTGTTTTTACTCGTAAACTTATAGAACTATTTATAGCTATTCCCTAGTGAATGTTGCAGGTTCAAGAGGACCTGCATGTGCTACATTCTGAGTTTTTTTCTGATCACCAACAACTGGAGGACCTTGATTGCTGCTATTGGTTGTCTTGTTATCTCTGCCCCAACCTTGGGGTTTCCCATATATTTTCCAGGAATTTTCCTTGTGTGATGAGGCTATTATAGTGGTCACACCATAGTTTATCATTTTTTTTTATATAGGTAAATTTTTGTCCCCATTGGGACATGAACCTGGAACCTCCCACAACCCTCCCACAACCCTCCCCAACCCTTGAGCCAGACCTCAAGGGCCACACCATACTTCATCCTTATCATCCATCATTTCTTCTCCTGCTGTTTCTTTGTCCACTAAACAAAGCATTTTCTGATTTGGTCTCAGGTTTGGCCCTAGCAGGAGTAGAGTTTTCAGCAGCTGGATTTCTCATCATCACAGACAGTCAGCTTTCCTCTCTCCTAATGGCATTGTAAACCTCTCTCAATGATGGGATTGGATCTTTTCCAAGAATCTGACTCCTGATCTGATCAGGTTCAGCATTTAAACCTGCAAGAAAGTCAAAACCCTATATTTTTCAATGACCTGTTTATACCATACAGTTTCCTCCGCACATTTCAAGTTGTAGTCTTGGTAGAGGTCGGTCTCCTGCCAAAACCTGTTCAATGCGTTGTAATAGGTTGTCACTGTCATGCTTCCTTGCTTGACTTTCATTGCCATCTGCTTTAGATCATATAATTGAGAGTCATTGCCCAGATTTGAATAGGTAAGATTCACAGAATCCCAAATTTATTTGGCTATTGTGACCCTTGGTCGATTTCCAGTTCCACTGAATTAACCAATGCATCAACATTGAATTTTGTGCATCACACACTGGAAAACTTAGATTGGTAGAACTTAGTGCCTTCTGTGAGCCATCATGGAGCCCCATCTTTCCTTGGCCTTTGGTTAAAAATTTGACTAACTGTGCCCAATGAAGGAAATTCTGGCCATTGAGTTTGTGTGTGGTGATTTGAATAGTAGGATTTTCAGTTGGGCTTGGTGGGATTACGAAAGAGATCTCTGATTTTTCTGATGTAACAGACTCCCTGGACTGAATCCTAGGTCGATGAAACAAGTCAGCAATGAAGGCTGGAACAAGCTAGGGCTAACAATTAGACATAGATAGCTGCCCCAGAACCCTAGAGATGGCTCTGATACCATGATGCAAATTGAAAAAATATTTTTGTCTCTCATGTATTGATTCAGGAAAAATTACATGGTACTTAAAGAGAACAAAACCAGTAGCAAGGAAATCAGGTCAATTATAGAATAAATTGATTGAAATCAAGTCAATCGACTGACTATTAATCAATCGATGATCATATTTACTTCTTATTTAGGCTGTAAGACAACCTGATAGAAGCAAAATCCTTGGCAACGAATTTGGGAGCTTCTACATTATTTGTGTATTTGTTTTCCATAGATTTATCCTTGGGATGATGATCCATGCTGGATGCATTTGGGAAGCAATCCTTCAAAGGGCCAGAATCTGATTGCCCTCCCATTGCAATTGAAATTGGAACAATTAATCACTTCCTCCTACAATGAGCCCCATTCATGAGATGTCTGCGCCTCCTTAGTACTGCAATGATCTTTCTCCACTCTAAGCCTACTTGTCATGGCTCACCTCCACCAGTTTCCCCTTTCCAAAAAATCTCCATTAGCCATTTTCTAAGCCGGGCCTTATTGATTTGTGACAAGCTCCATATTATAACAAAATCCTTACTCCTAAAATATCCTTTGACCTAAGGGAACACATTGATTCCCTCTTGACCAGGTGCATCTTCTTATGCTTCTCTTGATTCTCACAATAAAAGGTCCCTCCAAATGATTTCTAACCAACTACCTGATGACAAACAAGGACATATAATTAACTGGAAGGCCTGGCAACATGCTCCTTAGGAGAAAAATCTACACCTTTCATAAATACTGTCTTTTCAGATTTTGAAGCCCCTTTCAAAGCTGTCAGTCAACAGGTAGAAAAGTGCCTCAGCTTCAAACTTTGCTCTCAAAGGAAGACCCAAATAAGAACATGACTTAGTGCATCTGCTACTTAACACATAAGTGGATAGCCTAAATCCCCAATTTGGCCAACCAGAATCAGCTCAATCTGGCCTTGGTTCACTTTCAAACCAGAGGATCTCAAAGCAAAAGAACACTATAGAGACATCTTGATTAGCCATGTCTATGCCACAAATTACTAATATATCATCAGCATAAAAAACATAGGAGAAAGGCTGTCTGCTCCCTCTCTCAAACCTCCTTCTGTAGTACTGTCAACCAGTTCAGTGCTTCCATGACAATGATAAGTAAGAAGGGAGAAAGGGGATCCTCTTGCCTCAGGCTCTTTAATAAAGAATCTAAGTGGGACAAGTAACAAGCTTCAGGAATCTCATGGAGTTCAAAGCTTTTATTCATTGTACAGAAAAACCCCCTAATTCACATGATTCAACTTTTTCAAAGTACTCCTGAGCTTTTCTCAATTAGTCTAGAGTCAACAACCTCATTTTCAAGCATAAAAGCCTTCATATCATAAGCTTGCTTTTTCCTATGAAGGAGATCTCTATTAGTCATTGCATCCTCCAAAATACCATGAAAATGAATAGGGTCATCCATTTTTTTCCATCCTTATTAATGGGTCTGACAATATTTTCATGTTCTGTTTTATTTTTTTCCTGTTCTTCCTTTTCTTCTTCTATGTTTTTTGGTTAATTTTGGAACAGGATTCCTTTACTATTGTCTAAATACTTCCTACTATGCTTCTGTAGTGTATCTGTTACTCTTCACAATCCCTGTCCTATATGATTCTCCTTGGATTTCAACTTCTCATGCTTCTAAAATATTCACCATTAAAAAGTACTCCATCCCTTTACTCATAAAGGGGGCTTCTGAAGTACTTCTTCCACTTCCTCAATGTACCTTATGTGCTTTGTTCTCTTCTGGTTCCCACTATTTCTAGAATTGCTTCCAGCAGCATATGCATTCCTGAATTCTCTCAACCTGTAAGGATTGCTTTCAAATAGTTGAGAAGATATTCTGGATGTGTGGCTTATGAGATCTGACAAACTTTGTAAATGTAACCGCTTGTGAAAATGATTGTATATGTAATTTCATTTTTAACCGTGCATTTCAGATCTATTATTCAAGCCTATGAATGTTGAGACATGACCATCTTGTATGATGTGTATTTTGATGTTATTTATATATGTGACAGTAAACTAGGTTTGACCTTCTTGGGACTGGAATTTTCTGACTCCTCCTTGGAATTTCTGATTAGGTTCTCCAAGACATGAGTGGCGGGGAAATGAAGTTGTTTGAACTTCTTGAGATTGGTTATGTTGTGCTCGGTGAGTTCGATACCTTAATCATGTAACAGTGTGATACACATTGCATTATGTTGAAGTTATTGTAATCTCCATCTCTTCAATGTGCACAGGGTTTCTTCTACAGATATCTACAATTAGTACGATAATCACTCTTATCTGGAACATGTCCCCACCCAAGAAAGCTTCTTGATTGCTTTGTCTAACCTCAGAATCATTTTCCATGTAACAATGAGAGGACACTTGCACTTTTCATTTTTCTTTTCTTGTTCTCTTTTTTGTGTATTAGAAATTTCATATGCGAAGAAATAATTTATTGGGTCAGCTTTCCAAGACCCTTGTTTGCTGAGCATATTGCATTATAGAATTAGTTTTTGCTTGTGATCAGCCAAGCCTGCTTCTGCTGACTAATTGTCTTGGTGGAACTTTGCTTTTCTCTGTTCATAATAGCCTTGCAAGTTAGAACATGTTTCTAGTGCTATTCTCCAATATTTGCATTCATTTTGCATATATTTTCATGCACAAACATGGACAGGGCTTTCTATTGATTTGAGAGAGCTGGGTTCCAGATCCACCTCTTTGAAATTGATAATGCTTGCAAATTTTTCTAGACTTGACTGCATAGTCTCTTTCCAATATTGAAAGATTTGCAGTTCTACATGCACTTCTTTCAGATTACATTTTGAAATAGGCTTAGAACACTAAGGAAGTAAGTCTACTTTCCCATTGACCTTGCCAATTTTGTTTTCCCTGAAGTACACTCTCATGTTGCCAGCTCCAGTATTTCTTTGAAGATCTAGAAAATTGAGAAAGAAACAGGACAGCCTTTTAGCCAAATGACATTTGGAGTTTGATGTTTCATCCTCTTTTTTGGCACATGTCTTGTGTTTTTTGGTGCCTCTTAACTCTGGAATCGGATCATTTACCATTTTGTGGTATTTGTTAATGCCCATCTTGTCTTCTATTAGTTTCTCCTCCACCCCATTGCAACTGTACTACTTATTTCTTGCTCTTAGTATTTTCCGTTCGTTCATTGTATTCACCTTGACAGTATCATTTAGTTACACTAGTATTTTAAACATGTCTCTGCTGTGTGTCTGGCATTCTTTACCTGATCTCATTCATGGGTAGAAGCTGTTCCCAATGTTTGGAAATATATTTTTTTTTATTTGACAAAATTATGTTCTTGGCAAAGTTTTAAAAGTCACTGATAAAAGTTCGAAAACTAATCAAAATGATTTTTGAACTATTATTTGATTGGTGTTTCTTCAAAATTACTTATTTTATTCGGGTTAATTATAGAAATCAACCTTGAACAAGCTGGAAAAAGGTTTTCCTGAGGAAGCATGTGTCATGGAATGCATTGGTCATTTCCTTCAAAATCTTTGAATCGTGGAAGGCTTCATTCCTAAGCTCATTCAACTTAATTGAGCTCTACCAACCAAGTCTCCTTCGCTTTGGTTAATTCAAAATTTAGGTTTTTTGACTGCCCAATAGGCCTCACGTTCCAATTTTATTTGCAAGTGATTAGATTTGTAAATGGACTAGCTTGAATGGTGACATACCCAATACAATTTGTCGGCAATCTTTTGTGCCTATAGTGCATCTAGCTCAGCTTGCCCATTGGTCCGAGGAGGGCCATGGTCTGTGGTAGACCAACTTACACTAGTTGTGTGGATGATATGGAATTGTCACTTTATGTGAGAGACCCGTACTTTTTATGCTATGATTCTAAGACTTGGTTATAGGAATGATTACCCTATCACTGATCGAAGCTCTAGAGACACCAAATCTAAAAAAAAAATATTTTCTTTGAATTTTTTTATAATTACCTTAGAATCATTTGTTTAGTGGGTATGACTCGATCCACGAATATGCATATTCCACAACCACTAAAATATACTTGGTACTACGTTATGAATGGAAAGGTCCCATTGACTTCAATCCTCGAATAGTCTAGTATCTCTTAAACGTTAGTAAGAGAAAGGGACATCATATTCCTCCTTGAAATTGAGCCTAACTTTTGGCATGTATCCACATGTCTTAATATGCAAACTAGGCCAATTCATTTACTACTAGTAAGGACTCGTTAGAAAGTCTCATTGATAGGAAGTGAATGTGGAAAATGTGCTCCACTAGAATCTTATAACAAAGCATAGGATATTACCATATGTTTTTCTTCATTTTCTTATAACAAAGCATTCTTTAATCCTTTTGGCAGTTGCTTCAGTTCTACCTTCATATTATCATTCTTAATTTTAGCTTTTTCTTTTTCTTTTCCACCTCCAATGCTTCAAACTTGGGCTGGTATGATATTCCCTCAAAAAGCCCAAGTTTGTAGTCACTTCAAAATTCAAATTTTCCTCAAAATTTCAATTCCAGTTTCAGTCATGTCATCATGTTCACTTGGATTTTTCGAAAGGCTGAAAATGTTTAATTCCAAGGTCATATTCCAAAAGTGATCTGTATATGACCATTCCTACGATCTATCAAAGCATTTGAAGTTGTTAAGAATGGTCCGCCAAGGATGATAGGGACAGGCTTTGCTTCATCCCCCTCTTTAGTATCCAATACTATAAAATCTATAGGATACACAAATCTGTCCACTTGAATTAGGACATCTTCAACCACACCCCTAGGCACTTTGATGGATCTATCAGATAAGAACAGTGTGATTAAAGTAGGGTTCAACTCACCTATTCTTATTCTTTGGTACAACGAATAAGTTTCAATATAGCAACTACTTAATGTGAAAGAATAAGTAGGGTTAGTGCCATATAATGTAGGTTAGTATTTGGTAGAACTTTCATGAAACTATTTGTTTTTTTTCCTTTTGATGCATAAGCTAGAATAGGCGGTGACCTACAATATTGTGCTTTTATGTCCTTACATTCATCCCTGTCACCCTAGAAATTGTATTGAATTCTTTGATTGTGACTATATATATATGTGCATAACCTCTCGCCATTCCACCCATTGTCACACCAGTTATCGTTATTGAGGATCCCCACTCTCGTATAGACAGACTCGAGTAGAGGATTAGACGGATGAGAGATCCCGATGAGACAATTTCTTGGGATGACACTGATGATATGCCAATGGCCACTTTGCTAGTCAGTTTCAAGATGCTTGAGATAGAGAGATATACGGGTGTTGGATGTCCTTGTATTCATCTCAAACTTTACAACACAGTTATGAGGGCTCTTGGTCTAGATGAGGCATAGTTGCTCACTTTGTTCCCATTGTCATTGAGCGACACAACACAAAGATGGTTCACTTCATTAGAGTCATCTCGTAGGAGAACTTGGAAGGACTTAACACAAGAGTTTCTGAGACAGTATTCATTCAGTAGTAATACGGGTGTTACACGTAGAGAACTTGAGTTTCTTAGATAGAGAGCAGATGCGTCTGTTTCTTCTTTTATCCCCCATTGGAAGGAGAAGGCTGTGGAGATGATTAAGTGACATACTAAGAAAGATCAGATGTGTATGTTTTTTAGGAGTTTGTAACCTAGGTTTGCTCAACATTTGATAGGGGTTCTTTTCTAGGATTTTAGATCATTGGTTCAGACTTTGTTTGATGTAGATGATGGCATATCTAGAGGATTATGGTCAGATATTACTCGTTCCCCAGATACTAAGGGGAAGAGAGTTGTTGGATCATCTAAGAGCTATGGAGGCGTGTATTCTGCGAGCTTTCAACATCGATGACCTGGTTATCATCCCTCCGCTAGATCATTGCAGATACCTAGGAGTGATTTCCCATCCTCACAGCATCATCATCCTCAGTCAGTTCAGCAACATCCTTCTATGCATCCTCATACTACCACAATACGACCTTTATTTCAGTTTCAACATCCACAGATTAGTATCCTAAGACATGAGCAGTCTCGTCCCCATTGGTGACATCAGAGGACTTATTCTAATTTGGGATGTCTTTGGATAAAGTTTTTGAGCGACTTAGAGCTACTGGTTTTTTAGTACCATTGGCCCCCAAGCCGCCCCCGAGTACTTTGTCTTCGTGTTTGCGTGCTCACGAGTTTTGTGCATTTCACCAGATGGCAGGCCACTGTACTGATTATTGTGCTTCTCAATGTCATACCATATAGGATCTTATTGACAGTGGTGCGGTTAGCTTCCTGTATCAACCACAGATATCGATCTTGGTCCAGATATGATTGTTGATTCCTTTATAGACTATTCCACACATGCAGTTTCTCATCTTTTAGGCTTATACCATCATGTTTTGGACACCCAAGGCATTGATATTCACAAGACACTTTGATATTACAGACCTTGTTGATGTATTTAGGGACTACATTTTATGTTGGTCGTTAGAGTTTTTGTTCCCTTTTATTATATATTTGAGTTTTGTTTTACAGTTAGTGATTCGAGTTTGTACTCTGTGTTTTGATAGTAGGCCTTATTGTCTTGTTATTTTACATGATGTACTCTCGTTTCACTTAGTGATATTGTTGTTTTCTTGAGTATGTGTTTTTGTCTTTATTATTATTATTATTATTATTATTATTATTATTATTGTTTCATATCATGCATTTTATATGTTGTTATCTTGAGTAGCATTATATGTTGCTTTGTTTTGTCTTTTGCATGTGTTTGTTTTAGAGTCTTGGACAGTTTGAGTACCATGACTGGTTCCCGAGCAGAGATTAATGGCATGATGGTTATGATACAGAGTACATTGAGATTAGACTTCTTTAGCTGAGGTTCACCATGTCGGACGAGATCGCACCAATTACTCTTACTACTCTTTATAAGATGATGACGGATTTGACACGGAGGATTGAGCTTATTTTGTCAAAGTAACCATCGTCATCGAGAGGAGCTCTAAGAATAGTAATGCTTTCATTGCCACAGTTGGCTTCACCGACATCTGTTACTTTGGGTGCCTCACATCCACGACCTCGCCCATATTTAGTGCCCCAGCAGCATTCCTCATCCATTACATTAGCCACATTGACATGATCTCCATCCCAGCTTCGAGACCCTCCTGTCATTATAGTTCCTCAGGAGCGACTTTACCCTCATCGACGATGACACCCTTTTCAAACTTAGACATACCCTTGAGCAGAGTTTTTAAGACGTTCTAGGCCATGGGATTTTTGGCCCATTTGGCTCCTAGGGATCTTCCAGATCCTGTGTCTTCACAGTTTCGACTTGATTTATATTGTACATACCATTAGTCGGCAGGGCATCACACTGATCGTTGCATTGCTCTACGACATGCCATATAGAACATTGTTGATTTTGGGACATTTGAGCATCCTTAGTTCGATATGTTTTTTATTCATACCTTAGCTCAAGCCATGCATGCAGACACCCCTTCACCAGCAGTCCCTGATCTTATTGACTTGGGTGATTGACTCATGATTGGCTTACTTTGAAATGAAGGACTTGGGGCCTGTAAGTCAGATTCTTGGTGTAAAGATTTCTCGAGATAGGACAAATGGAAAATTGTGGCTATCTCAAGAAAGCTATATGGAGAAGGTTTTACACAAGTTCAACATGGGCAAGGGAAAACCAGTGAGTTCTCCACTTGGAAGTCATCTAAAGTTAAGTTCCAAACAAAGTCCTTCAAGTGAGAAAGAAAAAGAAGAAATGCAAAAGGTGCCCTATGCATCAATCGTGGGTAGCTTTGATGTATGCCATGGTGTGCACAAGGCTTGATATTGCTCATGTTGTTGGAGTTGTCAACAGGTTCCTTTCTAATCCTGGCAAAGAACACTGGGTTGCAGTGGAATGGATCTCAGGTATCTGATGGATACTTCTAAGACATGTTTATGTTTTGGGACTAACAAACCTGTGCTTGTAGGATGTACAGATGCAGATATGGCTGGGGATGTTGATTCCAGAAAGTCTACTTCTGGCTATTTGATCACTTTTTTAGGGGGAGTAGTGTCATGGCAATCAAGGTTACAAAAATGTGTTGTTTTGTCGACCATAGAGGCTGAGTATATTGCTATCATTGAAGCTAGTAAGGAGTTATTGTGGATGAAGAAGTTCCTACAAGAATTGGGCTTACAAAAAGAAAGGTATCTACTCTATTGTGATAGTCAGAGTGTTATTCATCTTAGTAAGAATATAACTTTTCACTCTAAATCCAAGCATATTGATGTGAGATATCATTGGATTTGTGATGCATTAGAGATGAAATTGTTTTGCCTTGAGAAAATCCATACTAATGAGAATGGATCAGATATGATGACAACCAATACCTACATAGAAACTACAATTATGTAGAAAACATGCGAGCTTGGTAGAGCCTCTCACATAGTCGGGAGGGGAAGATTTGTTGGGTTCCCTCGTATGTGAGGGAGTGGGCCCCATATGCTTGGGGCCCAAGTCAATTACATTAAAAAAAACAAAAGACAAAAAACAAGCAAATCGGAAAAAGAAAAAGAAAATAGAGAGAAGAGAAGAAAGAGAGGAAAAAACACATCTACCTAGATTTCATCAACAAGTCGATCCCGCTTCATATGTGCTTTGATCGAGTTGAAATTTGGATGAGAGGTTTGAAACTTGAGTAGCTACAATCTGAATGGTGGAGATCAAGTTTTGAGCTCGGGAACTGGTGTTACTGCCCGTGAACAGTAATGACGTTTTTTGGGTATACTTTCTCCAATTTTCTTTGTTTCTTTTGCAAAGAGAGATTGTATAATCCAAGGCTATATGTGCTCTTGATGTATTTGGTAGCCTTTAGAGATTATTCTAGACAAGACAGGTGTAACCCATTACTGTTGATAGTGGAAGTTTGAACTAGACTAGGTCCCGTGGTTTTTCCCTTCGCATTAGGGGGTTTTCCACGTAAAAATTCTGGTGTCTGATTTATTTTTCCATTGCATGAGTTTATTTATTTATTGTTGCTAGTTGTTATTACCTATTTACTTTTATACAAAGAAATGGTAGAAAAATTCTGGTATTTGTTGGAATATTCTGAATTCACCCTAACAATATATAGTTCTAACCAGGACCTTAAGTCGAAGCTAAAATCAACTCACTAGCTAGAAAGCTGCAAGAATTGGAATCCAAGGATAAATCAGTCAATGAAATTGGATGAGTGGTTCAGCTTTGTGCTATATGTGAATCAAGGAAAAAATTTATTAGTTATTATGATTTTTTTTTTTAAAATTTGGATTTTCCTTTATTTAAAGTAAAATAAAAATTACAAAAAAGAAAAAGGTAATATTGAAAAAGCATATTGTTTTTTTTTTTTTTTAATTTTAAAAAAACAAAGTAAACTAAAAACAATATTAATATAAAAGAAAAATACAGAAAAATGAATGTTTTTCATCAAGAACACATTTAAGAAATAAAAAAATAAAAACTAAATTTTTTTTACTAAGTCAAATGCTCAACATTTTACACATCTTAAAAAAAAGAATAATAAAAAGGAAAAAAAATAAAAAATAATAATAATTAAACAAAACATAAGTTACCAAATTAGAAATAATTCTTTTTTTCTTATTTGTGAACCTGATTTCCGTTTATGAGATTTAAAAAAAAGATTAAAGATAATTATTTTAAAGAAAAAGGTATGTATATAAATTTTTAAACAATGAAACTTAAAATATAATAAAGTTAATTTTTAAGAAAAAAAATCCATGATAAGTACATGAATTAAAATAATTCAAGACTCAAAACTATATTAATATAAGGAAAAAAAATAAAACATGATTTTTATCGAAGCATCTTTTCATGAGAAATAAATTTATTAAAATGCATAAAAAAGAAATGATTTTACAAAAGAAAAAAATAAACATTAAAGATGGTGGGTTGTGAAATTAAGCACGGGGAAATTATATTTACATATACTAAAACTCTTTTGCATTTACTCTTTTAATTAAATCTTTTAATACAAAATTGTTTTTTATTGAAATCTCTAAGTACCATTTAGCACAATTTTGCTCTTAGAAAATTGTGTTTCTCAACAAATAGATAAACAAATAATCATATACAATGATATTACAAAGGTATGAATTATATATATATTTATTTATTTTTTCATTCGATTTCTTGGGAATGGAAGAAGCGGTCCTGCGGTCTTACAAGTTCCATGTCCGAACCTTTTTTAGTTGTTACCTCCTCAATATTCTTATAAGTGTCCTGCATTGTACAA
>JAAKHE010001174.1:0-27563 GCA_011039315.1 Vitis labrusca | reverse complement strand
TTTTTTGGTTTTAATTGTATTTAATTTTTAAGTATTTTAATTTTAATTGTATTTTAAATTTTAAATTTTCTTATTTTATTGTTGATGTCAACAAACAAAATTTTTATTCAATTTTATTAAAAAAAATATAAGAAGATTTGTGGATTTATATAATACAGAATATAAAATCATTATTAATTAGAGAATTAGAAAGATTTTATTTATCACTTGAGGATCTTGAAATTTTTTCAAAATCATCTGCATATCATATTATATAATAAAAAATTTATAAGATATTCATTTGTAAGAGACTTTTATCACATTAAAATGATAAATTAATTTTTTTTAAAATAATTTTATTTAATATTATCAAGTAAAAAGATATTTTATGAAATAATTATCTAATTTATGAAAAAGTGCATCTATTTTAAAATATTTTTATTTATAAAAATTGAGGTTTCTTTTTCTCTATTTTTTAAAGTTAGTGAGTGAAAATCCCCTTTTCTTGAGATAAGAAAGACAAAAATTAATAGTAATCTTAAATGGGGCTTAAGATTCATGTGGATTAAGGGGGAAAAAGCCTCTAACAATAATAAGGTTTTTCTTAAAAATCAATTAACAAACCTAAAATCTCAAAAAATAATAATAGTAATAGAAAAAATTAGGCTTTTAAGAAAATAAATGAAGGAAAAAAAAAAAAACTTACATGACTAGACTTCCCTCGCTTCAAGCTGGAACTCCCTGGAGAAGTTAGCTGTATTAAACAAATCATTTGTATTAATAAAACTTATAAACAGCCCACACTTTGAGTTAAAATTGACAACAACCCTAGTATTAAAATTCAATTATCACAAACCAAATTCACAAAAGCCACTCAATAAAAATGCAGCAATATTTTAATTATATTCTTTTAAAAATGTTGTTATTTAACTCAAAAGTTGACTGAGGTGACTTTGGAGTAATTTACTAATTGGCTCATGTGATGTAACAACTATGAGTTGACTTTTGAAGCTCTCTACATTTTTAAAGAAATATTAATTATGACAACTAATCACTGACTTACATCTCGAATGGAATTTAATGAAGAATCTGGCTAACATTGATATATTTATAAAAAAAGTTTGGTGCATAACTTTCTCTTTCTAGGAGGCTGTCCGTGAATATTCAACAGATGGGGAATGAAATATAGAGGTGGGTAAGTGGATGGGATGGATATAATTTTACCTGACTCATATTTGGTTGTCCGAGTCCTGCCATGGTCGTCGTCCTCTTGTGCGTCAACAAAGTGTAGTTATCTAAAATGGCTGCGTGCTGGTGACTGAACCTTTTGCCGCGGTAACACGCGGAGCAAAGATTGAATGTGGTATGGCTGCTTTCATAGCAGTTAAGGCAAGTGAAAAACAAACCCTTGAGGAAAACCCCACACCCATCACAGAAAGGTCTACCGCTTTTAATTATGTAGTATAAGGTGAGAACTTCGTAGAAATCCAGACTCCCATTGCCGTCACGGTCAAGTGCCTGGAAAAAGCTGGGATTATCCAACAGCCGGTAGCCCCTGCCCCTGAGGAAGTTGACGAACTCCTGGACGCTCACTGTCCCGTCTCCATCCACATCCAAGGTTTGGAAAAATGCCCGTGCCAACTGCCTCTGCTCTTGAGTTCCAGCTTCGTAATAGGCTAACGCAGCCTCTCGAATCTCTTCCATCTTACTTTTGTGGCTTGTGAGTTATGACTTGTGAAGTTTCTGTCTTATACAAGAATTCTCATTATAAAAAGACTTCTTGTTTCTTTCTGTTAAAAAAAAAAAAAGACCTTCTAGTTGTCTGATTCCTGGATTATTGTTTGCACATGATTTCACATCATCTTTCATTAGGATACTCTTGACAAGTTGCATTAATTCATTAAGATATTTCTGTGGTTATGCTGAAGAAGGAATTGACAGTGTCAATCTTCAAATCTTCTCTTTTGTTATTACTTTTTAGAGTTCTGTTTTTTATTTTATTTATTTTTTTAATTTTTTATATTTTTTTCCACAGGTCAACTAGAGTTTGATGTCTTTCTCCAAACATGTTATACTTCCACTTTGTTTGTATCCTATCCACTGGCCGTGAGCCAGTCTAGGCCAGGGGAGCATAAGCCCCCCCTCAATTTTTAATTTACATAACAATATTTATTAATTATTTTTCAAAAATAAAAAGTAAAAAAAGAAAAAAAGAAAATATGCCCCTTCTAAAAAATTATAAATGTTAATTGTCTATTTGAATATATTTTCTATACTCACATTAAAATAATAATAATAATAATAATAATAATAATAATAATAATAATAATGATTTTAAAAACTTAAAAAAAAAAAAATTTGATGCATGAAAATCACTTAAAGTGATTTTAAAGTCATAAGATAAATTTTTGTACAAAATGTTGGATTTTTATAAATAAAGGGTTAAAACAGATGAAATACAACTATATTTGTAAATTTATTCATTCTCAAATTTCCTTTAAAATAATTCATTTTTTTTAATAAATACCTTTTGCTATTTCAAATATTTATAATATATATATTTTAAATTATTATTTTTATAAAAAAATAATAAAGATGTTTTTATTAAAATAAGGTCAAAAATTGATAAAAAGTTGAATTTTTAAAATTGAATTTCTAATAATACTTTTAATTAAATAGCCCTCAATTGAAAAAGATGATTATTTTTATGTGAAACCTGTAATTTTTTAAGTTATTAAAAATGTCATGTTAGATTTGTAATTTCAAGAGGACATGGATGCTTTTTAATCATTAAAAAAAAAGGAAAAAAACAGAAATAAAGAAAAATAAATCTCTTAATTCTTTTTAATCATTAAATTTAAATTCTTATTTTTTTTTATTTATTTGGTTATGTGAATTTTTTTTTTTTTTTATAGATATTTCTTCAATAAAGCTTCCTCACTTTCAATTAATTTATATTGTATATTTTTATTTTTTAATATCTATAACATAAAATTATGTAATTAGGTTCTGTTATTTTTTATTTTCGAAAACCAAAGAATGAAAATGTATCCAAATATGCATCTGAAATTCCTATTTGTATTTCATAATTTTTCTTAATTGCCCCACTCTAACGCCAAATATTTGTGGCTCTGCCACTGTTCCTACCTTCGTTTCCTATATTATATTAGTGGCCAAGCTGAACAAACTTTGAGAGGTGAAAATTTGTCAAGACTTTCATGCCCGTGTTAATTTCTTAATTTCTTAAGCAACAGAGTTAACATGAATAGATAACATTATATGTGACCATATATAATATAGTTTAGTAGAGAGGATGTGAAGAGGCCCTTCTCCATTTTTTTCTACTCTCAAATGGTTTGACGTCTATATATCATTAATTGTATTAGCATACTTCTTAGACATCATTTATATATCATTAATTGTATTAAGATTTTAAGCGTTTCTTAAGATCATTAATTTATTTTTCTTCTTTAGTTTTGTTTCTAATTATTATTAATTGTTGGACCTTGGCCAACAATTTCCTTCCTAAGTAGTTTTTTCTCCACTCCTCTGTGAGACAAACCTGCAAAAAAGGTGTGATCGAATCTTTGTCGGGGCAAATCCCTCTAATGGCTAAGTTAGGGAATTAATGTTTTTGGCAGAGTACTGAATATTGGTAAGAGTCGATTATTTATGACACGTAATGGTTACCTATCTTAACCGTTCCATTTATGGTGCCTGTCTGAGTGTATGTCATTTGGATAATAAATTTTGGTTGGGTGCTGCATTGCTCAGATGGCTCACTCGAGTGGGACTATCCGAGTAACCAACTACTCTAGTGCCCACAACGCCCTTTTTTATTAGCTTAGTCCATTTGGACTTGTGCCTGGGCAAGACTTTATTTGGAAAAACTTTGCGTTTCACATGATTGAAATTAGACGATGTAAAGTAGGAGATGCCTCGATTGATGTTCCCATTGCCACCATTTATACCTTTATTCTTCCCCAATTTTACATTTATGGCTGCAATTGCTTACTCTGTTATCTCTATGCGTTTCCCTATTGCTATAAGTTCTCTATCTCTATCGGAGTCATCACCACTATTTTCTCGTCGACACTGACAAGGTTAGTTCTTGCACCCTCTTTCCTCTTGACTGGTTTAGTTTTCATTTTTAGACTTTAGGATTCTTGGAGCATATGCTTGCATGTTCAGATGAGAACTTCTGTTTTGCTTCTCTTTTTAGACCTCTCCATAAGTTTGATTCTCGAAACCCTTGCAGCCACTTAGTTTTAGGGTACTTTGCTTGAGGGGTTAGGGTTTGTTCCTCTTCGTCAGTGTCTTTTATGTCTTAGTTTCCTTGGAGTTTATTGCCCCCCTTGGTTAACTTCTTGCATTTTCTTGCGTAGATTTTGCTTGTTCAACCTCATTCTTCTCTCAAACTTCTAATCACATGGATAAACGAAGATTAACCTCAACGAGTGGAAGGACCCAATGGCATGGGATGAGGGTTTCCCACCCTAAGCACTTTAGGGGCTGACCTGTGGGTGAACTATCCAAAGGAGAGTTCTGGGCATGTTTCCAGATCCCTGATTCAATCAACATCTAACTTACTCGGGATGACAATACTCAACCAACTAAGGGCCTTCCTTTCAACACCATTCACTTCACAAAGAGCAGTTCGTTGAGGGTCTTCGACTGCCTATCCTGTCCCTGGTGAAGTAGTTTCTACACTATTCAAAAATTCCACCCATGGACATGGACCCAAACATCATCAAGATCCTTATGAGATGTAGCATGCTAACCTACTTTATCTACCGAACTTATCCCTGCTTGAGATCCTGCTTATTTATACTATTAAGATGAGCACTCGGGAGAGATTCATCCTATCCGCTCACACACCCTCTTTATAAATGGTCATAGGCCTACCTGACTTGAGCAAAGGGTGGGTGAAAGGCAATGTGATAGTGTCCAATTGTGGAATGGTGCTATTGATAGACTGGATCACGAATTTCGTCCAATTCACCACCTTAATGCTCTAAGTAATGATAATAAGAATTTTCTTTCCATGTTTCATCTTTATGTTTGTGTGCGGACACTTACATTGTCTGCATTTTGCAGGCAAGGAAAAGCAAGAACACCTGGTAGAGTGGGTGGGAAAAGCTTTGTGGGAGAAACTCCAAGAGGGTATTTTGTGCCAAGTTTCCATTTCCCGACCAGCTCAGGGCTAATCTAGAAAACGAGCTCGTCCTTAAGCTTCTTTAGAGGAGGGTTCATCATTTGAATCTATTAGGGACGATCAGGTGAACGTCTTAATTGAATCGACTCACCTAATTCTTTTGATAATTAAGGAAAAAGAAGAAGAAGAAGAATAAGAAATTACCTCAAATCTTCGTGCTAGATTCAGGGAGTGACCTCAAATCGCACAACCCATCTCTAGTCCTCCTCCTACTAAGAGAAGGAAGCTCTCGGCTTCTAAGAGGGGGGCTACCTTCGGGTCCACTCTAATAGCCGTCGTACCAATTGTTGCTCCCCATATAGTAGATTTTATCGTGAATTAGTTAGATGCTATTGAATCCACTCCTTTCCATTTGACTCTGGATCCAATTTTCATTTTGAGTGATCTAAGGCCAAGTCAACAACTCCATTTAGCTCCTACCATGGACATTCCAAACATAGAGAAGCTCAATTAATTGGCTACATTCCAAGACTATTGTATGGGTGTGCCATTCATGCTTTCTAGGTGATAGAAGCTGGCTAGTCCTTTTTTTACAACAATATAAGGTCGTTCCCAATTAGCCTAGAGTTTCGTTGCACCAATTTTAGTGGTATTTTTTAACACTCTCCTTAAAACCAAGTCTCTTGGTTAGAGCACCCTTTGTCTTATCCACCTATTGTATTGAGCAATAATCCTTTGTTGGTGGGAAGATATCCGAATAGACACCATCTCTTTTGCTTCATCCACCTAGTCTAAATGTCTTTCCAAATTTTCATGGTTATTCTCTGTCTCCGGGATGGTTGTTTTGGCAGTCAACATTTCAATTTTAGTTGGGATTACAACTTCCATGTCGTATTCCAACACAAATACTATTGCCCTTGTGGGTTTGTAATTGGTAGTTTGATATGCCCATAAAACTCTGGGTAATTCACCTATCTATTTACCTTTTGCTCCTAATAACTTTTTTTGATTCTTGTCAATAAGGCCTTATTAGTGGCTTCTACCTACCCAGTACTTTAGGGGAACCCTAACATAGAATAAAAGTTTTTTATTTTTAACTCCTAGCAAAAATTTTGAAATGTTTGACTGTCAAATTGTGGTCTATTGTTAGTGACTATTATGTGGGGTATATTTTACCTACAAACTATGCTCTTCCAGATGAATTTAATGACGTCTTTGTCTTTGATAGTAGCATATGCCTCTACTTCTACCCATTTATTGAAATATTCTGTGGTAGTAAGCAACATTTTTTTTTTTTTTTTTGTGCTGTGTTAATTGGAAATGGTTTGATTGTGTCCATCCCCCACTATGTGAATGACCAACGGTTAGTAACAAGGGTAAGGTACTCGGATGGCCATCATGGAATTGGAGCATATTTCTGGTATTTATCACATTTTCTTTTGTAAGCCTCTGCATCTATTTTCATAGTGGGCTAATAGTATACTTGGGAATGCGCTTGGTGAGCCAATGTCCGTTCCTCAAGGTGATTGTTACACACTCCTTCATGTAATTCATCTAGGACATATTAGGCCTTTTTTTCATTCAAACGCCTCAAATAGAACCCTCAAAATGACCGCTTGTAAAGTTGACCATTGATCATCGAATATCGAGCAGCCTACACTTGGATTTTGTGAACTTCTTTTGCATTGCTAAGGACCTCCCCCATTTTTAGATACTTAACAATTTTCAACATCCAACGATGTTCTTTAGTTATTTTATTCACTTTTCCATGTGACACTTATGATAGGATTGACTAAAAATAAATTAGTAATAAAACTATTTGCTTAATGGAAACTATGGCTTTTACTTTGATTAGGGCATCTGTTCTCCCATTCTTTTCTCGTGAAACATGTTATATATTTTATTTGTGCAGTTTTTCAACTCGATCTTTAACTAAAGTAAGGTAGCACACCATACACTCGTCTCTTGCTTCACAGCCCCCTAGATTTGGTCAACCACTAGTTGTGAGTCACTTTTAACTTCCACCTTCTCGACAGAAAGGGTTAGAGACAAATTAAGGTTAGCTATTATCGCTTCATATTCAGATTCATTGTTTGAAGCTAAAAAACCCAACTAGATTGCCTACCTAACTTGCTTCCCTTTAGAAGATTGCAAGAGAATTCCTATTCCAAAGTTGGACGCTCTTGACAATCCGTTCATATTAAGGATCCACCATTGCACGATCATTTCTTTTATATATACTTTCTAAGGCAATTGTGCTATAAAATCGGCTAGAACTTGTTCTTTGAGCAATAACCTTAGCTTATACTGAATGTCATACTCACTTAGCTCCATTGCTCATTTGATCATTCATTCGAATAGGTTTGGCGTCTGTGGAGTGGCTCTTAATGGTAGATTCGTCCAGACAATGATGGGGTGTTCTTGGAAGTAGGGATGGAGTTTTTTTGCTATTATCCTCAAGGATTCAACTTCTTTATAAACTTATGAAGCATATTGAATGTTTATTTTAGGTGCTATAGGTGATCTGCTCAGCTAAGACTCTTTACCAACATGTCATTAATGTAAACCTCAATAGTCTTACCAAGCATTAGCCAAAAGACCTTTGTTACTAGTCGTTGATATGTTGCTCAAGCATTTTTTTAGGTCGAATGACATTATGTTATAGCAATACAGGCCTTGGGAGTGACGAAAACAACCTTTTTGAATTTGGTGAATGCATTGGAATTTGATTGTACTCGAAAAATGCATTTAAGAAGGAAAACATGTCACGAATGGAGCGACGTCTACTATTTGATCTATCTAGGCAATAAGAAGTTATATTTTGGACAATCCACATTTAAATTCATGTATGCAAACCCTTCATTTTCCACTTTTCTTGGCACCACCAATACATTCACCAACCAAAAATGTTGAAGTGGAAAGAAGGACACCTTTTAGTAATGTGACCTTGGATGTTATAGATTTGACAAAAACCTTGGTAGAGACGCGAATATGGGTGGTCACGTCATGATGGTACCAATTTTAGCTCGATGTTGGAAGCCATGGGGGAGCAATTACTAGAGGAAGAGAATGGATGCCAACCCCTATTATAGCTAGGGGAATGAGATAGGTACCAATTTGTGTTTTGATAAGTCAGATTAGTAGTAACAGGGAGGTCATCCAATGTAGGTTGCTTGGTATGAAGATATGTTTCAAAATTTATGAGTTTTTCATGAAGCTCATCAAACGTGATTGGGGTGTCACGTGCTTGAACAACATAAACTATTTCTTTGTATTCATCAGCGATACCATCAAGGATTTTCTTCATGAGATCCTCTTTATCCATTTGGGCACCAAGGAGGGCAAGTTCATCGACACGAGTTTTAATGGTTTGTAAGAAGGTAATGATGCTTTGTGAACCCTTGGTGGGATTCTTAAGGTGTTTTACTTTTGACATTTAGAGACTATAACTCAATTCTTGAGTATTGTCTGTGTTATTCTTCTTTTTGCATGATGTACTCATCTGTTATTCCATTGGATGTCTTTTCGTTTATGGACATATGCTCGTGTTTTGTGATATGATGTATTGTACTTTTGACTTGAGGCATTTATTCATTTGCACATTGTGGTCTTGAGGCTTGACCTATCATGGAGAATATTGAGCTTATTAGCCTAGGATCAGAGATTTGACCTAGGGAGTTTGGGGTTGTGACCCATCCTCTTATGATTAGAGCAGTACCTTACTCAGTTTCACACCTTGATTTTGCTTTGACCTACATCCATCCATTGTGAGCTTTGCACATCACCCTTGACACTATTACATGACCTTCCATCACTAGTTGTTTTATCTTTGCACATCTTCTCTTTGATCCGACCAGGTAGAGTGTGAGGAGTTTGAGCCCAGGGTTGATTTTGCATGGCGAGGGATGACTTATGATCTTTGGGCGGCTTATGATGTGAGAATTGGTTGATTGCTTGATGGGACTGTCGCTTATTCTGCCATGAGTATAGAGATTGATCTTGTATGATGAGAGTTGGCTTGTGATGGGTAGTCGTGCCTGATGAGATCATTGTTTACTTTGCTTTGAGATGACTATCTTTGAGATTATTATGGAGCATTTGGAGTACAGTTTGGTGCACGATTCTAGAGGGTTGACGTGGTTATATTAGATAGACATTGATCTTCAATATCGATCATTTGAGGGTTTGAGACCGTGGTTGCAAGATGGGTGACCTTCATTTCGGTTAGCTGATACTCGATTACCTTCATTAACATCTAGGCCATTGCTAGCCCTTTGAGCCTCACATGAGCATCATAGCCTTTTATTTCATATAGCCTTGCTCACATTTTACAATGGGATAGGGGCCTTCCAATGTATATATGCTTTATTCGAGAGTCTCATGAGCCATTAACGTATTGACTCATCTTATTCATTATTATTATTAATTTTTTGTTGTTGTCTTACAATCATTCCTCTTCATACGTCATTGTTTATATCCTTTGTTCCATCTTTTGTCTTTGTCATCACATTTTTTTTTCATGCCAAGAGTGATGATCTTTCACATTTCAGTGCATAGAGGACGGTCATGTCCCTTTCCACTCCTATCTCATGGACATTGGTTCGGAGATCCTTAGTTGAGAAGACCATCTTGTCAGAGAGAGTTCATGTACATCATTGTTTGAGAGTATATCCATTTCATTATGTATTCTCAGAGGAGTTCATTTATTGATATTCAGAGCATGAGTGGGTAAAAAAAAAAAACTAATGAAAAAAAAACATGATGATAAAAAAAAGAGGTAATAAGCGCATGTATTTATGTTTGTATACAGTGTCATTCTCCATTGAGTGTGCACATTGGTCATTGAGGCTGCTTTATTGAGTTAGTTGCTTATGAAAGTTCATATGTGAACTTTCAGAAGGCTTTCATTTCCTTGTGCCTATTTCGTTATGTATCCTATGTGTGAGAGATGAATGACCTTTTCTTAGGGACTCCAGATCGTTGTCTTCTCCATCATTACATACATTGGTGATTTGACTATTCTCCATGACTTGATTTTGAGTGGATTAGTGCTCATTCATTTTCCTTTGATATATTGATTCTCTCATGCTATTTCATTCACCTTGGCTACATTGTTCTTTGTACATATCGGTTTATATTCCGTGTTCGATATTTTTCACACATCATTTTTGTACATCCCATTAACAATTCACTATTCTTTATTTCTTCTTTTTCATCATCGATACATTCATCTTGGATTCTTTCTTCCTCACTGATATATTCATATTGGACGTCCTCAGATTCATGGTTTGTGAGACTCTATGCATATGTTGCATTTTATACACGAGGGTATGAGGTTTCACATTGGGATTATTAAGCCTAGTTTCTATTCATTTCTTCACTTTATTACCTTAGTCTATGTTACGTCCTAAGTCTTAAGACCACCCTAAGGCCATGACATCACACATTGTGCTTGATAGCTCTTATGTGGGCGATACTTAGGATTGGTTCGAGAGCATTCTGATTGTGATGGACAAGGTGTTATGGTATGATCCTACACTGGGGCATAGCCACCTCAGAGAGTTTTTTTATCGGGTATGCGGCCATTCTGCTTGATATATAGCATTGGGGCACAACTTTCTTGGTTGAAGGTTTATTTTTTAGATGACCATTATGTCGAGGCATACTCATCTCAGTCGATGATGGATTTATAGTCATGGCCATCCCTTGGAGGATATCAGATGCCATTTTTTTTTTCACATTAGAGCATGAGACATGATTGGTATATTTCATTTGGTGTACCTTACTCAGGGGCATGCCCTTCTAAGTCGATGATGGTTTTTGAGGCATAGCTATTCCTTGGAGGTGATTAGATTCATTTCACATTGGAGTATGAGATATGACTGGGTGATTTCCTTGGTGTGATAACAGGAACATAACCTTCTCGTCATTGTTGATAGATTTTTGGGATGATTGGATCAGGACACAGACACTTGTGAGAGCATGCAATGGAGTTTAGTCATTTAAGAGATTACCCTATATTGGGGCATAACCCTTTCATTGGTGATTGATATTAGAGATACTAGCTTACATCTGGGCATGATCATGTCAGAGTGCATTTTTTTTAGGCATACCACTTTGCTTGATCTTTTTCACATTGGGACATGATCTTTCTTTAGATGAGGTCAGATATTCTTTTCACGTTACCATAGTGACTTTGAGCAACAGAGATTCATTTTGATTAGATGTTGTATGATTAGTTGTACTCCTTTCATCGATGTTTGCTTTGGAGATGCTTACACTGGGGCATAGCCCACTCATTGGTGATAGATTTTATGAGATGATAATTTATGCCAGACACATACTTTCCAAAGATTATCTTGTACTGAGGGTTTACCCATTTTGAAAGGATGCATTCATACTGGGGCATAGCCACCTTACTGATTTTGATATTGAGACTCCACCTCTTGTTATGATTGTTGATTTTGATGGATCATAGAGTTATTAACACCTTAAGTTCAGTCTTCTCAACATACTTGGTTCGACTTGGTTACCCAATTTCCTTTGTTACACACCCATACATCCTACATTTGACACCATTATACCTGCATCTATCTTATTAGATCCTTACACCTTTTGAGCCCTCATATTCCATCATCTTACATGACCTTATCCTCTTCTTTTGATCATAGGAGGATATAGACTAGTCTTGAGCTTCCTGGTTGAGTTTTCACATGCCTTTGGACCTTAGGTTCAACATCTTCCATGATGGTAGGGCCTGTCAAATTGTTGATATATTTGTGGTGATGTTTTCATGTTGACAGTTAACATGTCGTGTCTTGACTTGCTTTCACTTTAGACTTAGAGTCTTGGTCAGTTTTTGTTTGGTCCCTAGTTTTAGTTTTGCTTTGTCAGCATAGTTTCAGTGTTGCATTGGTATTGTTTAAGCATTTATTCATTGATGTTAGACTTTTTCATTGCATCATCATTGAACATATTCTAGAGTGTCTTGTATGGTGACATTCTGTTTTCTTATGTTGGTTACTATCTTACATTGGGGCATACCCCCATCCTTGAGTTCATTAGATCTTTCGCAAGTTTTTTCATTACTTGATCTATTTCTTGATCTTTGCAAGTCATCATACTGGGGCATACGCCATCTCTGGGTTCATCATATCTCATGTTGATTTCATGGTCATTCGACCCATTTACTGATACTTTCGAGTCTTTTACTGGGGCAAACCCCATTTTCATTGAGTTCATTATCTCGGTCACTTCTTTAGGGTTTTTTTTGGGCATTTCTGGTTGTAGACCACATTCTTTGTTTCTTGTTTTTGCTTTAGTTGTTTTCGTTTGTAGATCACATACTTCTTCATTTTCTGTTAGTTTGTTTAGGGGCATCCCTCTACTGTCAATTTGTTTAGGGCATCCCCCTTCTTTCAGCTTATTTAGGGCATCCTTCTACCGTCAGTTTGTTTGGGGCATCCCCATTTCTTCTAGTTTGTTTAAGTCATTTCCCATTTTTTTCAGTTTATTTAGGGCATCCCCCTATCGTTAGTTTGTTTAGGGCATCCACCTTTTTTCAGTTTTCACCACCATAGATCAGACATTTATGGGCATTTCAGTTATCTCACCACCATAGATCAAACATCTATGGGCATTTAAGATTCACCACCATAGATTTTCATTTATGGGCCTTGATTAGTTTTCACCACCATGGATAGGACATCCAGGAGAATTTCAGTTTCCATCACCATAGATCAGAAATCTATGTGCATTTCAGGTTCACCATCATAGATCTTCATTTATGAGCATTTGTTTCAGTTATCTCACCACCATAGATCAGACATCTATGGGCATTTCAATTATCTCACCATCATAAATCTTCATCTATGAGCATTTGTTTCAGTTATCTCACCACCATAGATTAGATATCTACGAGCATTCCAGATTCACCACCATATATTTTAATCTATGGGCCTTGATCAATTTTCACCACCATGGATAAGACATCCATGGGAATTTCAGTTTCCATCACCATAGATCAGACATCTATGGGCATTTTGGTTTTCACCACCATAGATCAGACATCTATAGGTATTTCAGATTCACCACCATAAATTTTCATCTATGGGCCTTTACCAGTTTTCACCACCATAGATCAGACATCTATGGGTATTTAAGTTTTCACCACCATAGATCAGACATCTATGGGCATTTAAGTTTTCACCACCATAAATTATCATTTATGGGCCTCGATCAGTTCTCACCATCATAGATTTATCATCTATGGGCCTTGATCAATTTTCACCACCATAGATTGTGTATCTATGGGTATTTGTTACAGTTATCTCACCATCTTAGATTTTCATCTATGAGCATTTGTTTCAATTATCTTACCACCATAGATTGGATATCTATGGGCATTTCAATTGATTCACCACCATAGATTTTCATCCTTGGGCCTTTGAGATTATCACCACCACAGATTTTTATCTGTGGGCCTTTGAGAGTTTCACCACCATAGACTGGCATCTATGGGCATTCTTGTTGTATCACCACCGTAGGTCTTCACCTATGGGCCTTCTAGTTTAGCATTTAGAGTTAGCCTTTTGGTTTGACTTCCAGAGCCATTTTTTTCTCAGTTTAGTGTTTAGAGTCAGTTTTGTCATTCAAAGCCATAGTTCATGATATTCATGATCACTAGCATTACATGCTTTGTTCTCATAGTTTCACATTTCATCTTACTTCTCTTTGTTGCATATGTGTTTCTCACTCCATTGTGATATTCTAGAATTTCTTCTCATCTTTTCTGCAGGATATAGCTCTATGAGCTCGAAGTATGTGTCTTGATTGTATTGTTAGATACTTTACGCCTTGTGTCCTCGTATGGTTTTTCCCCTTATACTCATTCCTATGTTCTTTGGTGGTTCGACTGCTACTCAGCTTCCATATCGATTTTCGAGTCACTATTGTAGACTTTTCAAGGGTAGTCTGGGTCCATAGTGCAACTCTAGAGGCATTTTGAGAGCTACCCTTCTCTTAGGATTTTAGAGCCTTTTTTGTTCTTTGTTGGTTTGAATGAGTTTGTGTTTTACTTGTTTACCTTTAGAGGTCTTTATTTTTCTTCGGTAGAGTTCACTTCATTCCACTCACTATTCACACTTTCTTTTTACTCCAATGTTCATATTCCTTACACTCGTGAACTCCACCAAAGAGGGGCATATTTGTAGACCCCTTCTTTTTGCAAACCAACTCTAGTGTTTATTATTATTGCTTTTATCAATAACACCAAAGGGTATTTTATATCACCCCGGAGAGGAATTGAAGATATTTTGTTTGAAATGGAGGACAACTTCCATGAAGCTGCATGCATAAGACGCGTGGCAAGGATGTGACCACCCTGAGGCCATGGCGGCGGTTGAAGCAATGAAGCAGAGGAGTAGCTAGGGAGGGGGATGATTGAAAGAAGATAGCAGGAAATGGTGATTTGAGCAAAAGTAGGGAGCATGAGAAGATTGCATGAAAAGAAAGAGCATGGGAGGTTGAAAAAATGGGGGAAAGACAACTTGGAAGAAAAATAGAGCGGAGGAAAGAGAATAGAGGAGTTTTTTTCCTTTTAGGGGAGGTGATATCTAGAGAGAAAACGAAGGAAGTGGGATAGGGATTTTTAGTTCCGGAGGAAAAGAGGCCGGAAAGGGAGTAGCAGCACAGTTATGTTTTTGAGAACCTACTTGTTTTTTTTTTTTTTTTTTTTCACATGGTTATGTTATTTTTACGCATATTAGGATTCTATTTTGGTGCTTGAATAGGAGCATTGGAAACTTTTGCATATTCTTGTGGGATTTGAGTTTGTTTGCATGCATTTTTATGCTTGATTTCTAATTTGTTTTTGCGGCCCTGTTTCGGGATCCTATATGAAATGCTTGGAAGATCTCCATTTGAAACCCTTTTGAACTTCATTTTGCTCACTCCCAAGCCGACACCATACCCATTACCTAACCCACCTAGCCATCAACATCCATCCACCTTCATCCTTCCCAACCTGTCAATCATAGCTTGGGTAGCCCGCACAACCACTTACCATTTCTCCAACCTCAACCTCCTTTCTTCTGCCCTTAGCTGTCTTTCTCTTATTTCCAGACCATATGAATCCATATTATCCATCTTCATCTTCCTATCTTTTTTTTCTCTCTCAAGCTCTCTCTTTCTCTTAACTTCGCATGGTAGTAACAAAATCTCTCATTCCCATCAACTCATTTCTTTTCCCATCGTTGCCATTCCCTCACTCGAGCTTTGTACCTCCATCCACCATTTTCTAAAATTCAGTTGCAATTATTGGACGGCCTAGGCTGTACCAGAAATATAGAAGAAAGAGAATAGTAACCTAAGCCGAGCAACAGTTCTTTTCCTCAACTACCTTGTCGGAGTTGTCTTTAGTTTTGAAGTTGTTGTTTCAATCCCGAGCGCTTTTCTCTACACTGCCGACGATAGCCAACACACCATCCTCTTTAACCTTTCTTGCGAAGTGATCAATGACACCATTGAGGAAAACTCCAACTTGATCAACAGATTTCTTTGGAATGGGTTGAGTTGCGTTCGTGAGAAGTTTGGTTCAAAACTTGCACTTTAGGGCTTGAAAGCTCCATTTCTGGTTCTACAATTCTCGGCGTAACTGGAAAAGTGAAGTACTTTGGTGCAAGGGTGCTTAGGTAGGACCCACTTGAATGTTTGATTCAATTTTTTGTGTTCATTGAATAATAATATTAGGAAGATTACTAAAATGGTGGATTTTGTTTTATCATTGGAAAATTATTTGGGAGTGTTGGGGGTTTTGATTTTTACGAGTTCTCATATCTGGATCGGCCATCCATGGTTTTAGAGGAAGATTTTAGAGTGGTTTGCTTCTCTTCGTGAAATGGACTTTCAAGAGGTGGTTGATGCCCTTTCCACTCTACCTGGTATTGGTCCCAAGGTGGCAGCATGCATTGCTTTTTTCACTAGATCAACATTATGCCATTCCTGTTGACACGCATGTGTGGTAGGGATTGCAATTACCAAGTGAAACTACTTCAAGTTTGACTGTGAGAAATAGTTTGACCATGCCAGCTCCAAAGAAGTTGGTTTAGCCATCATCCAATAGTTCGCCACCTAACCACTTCATCCCAGGCCACGCTCATGCATGGCCACCTTGGCATGCAACTCCTCCCACATTTTATCTTTTATCTTTTTTTTTTTTTTTCTTAATTCTTCATATTTTAATACCAAAGTTTAATTTTTCGAAATTTCCAATTCTTAAAATCAATTTTCAAAACTCCAAACTCAAATAATTTCAAAAATTCCAATTCTTAAATTTAATTTTCAAAACTCTAATTTTCATTTGAACTCCAATTTTCATTTAATTTCCAAAATTCAAATTCTTAAATTTAATTTTTAAAACTCCAAACTCAAATAATTTCCAAAATGCAAATTCTTAAATTTAATTTTTAAAACTCCAAACTCAAATAATTTCCAAAATGCAAATTCTTAAATTTAATTTTTAAAAATCCAAACTCAAATAATTTCCAAAATTCGAATTTCTTTCAATTTTAATTTCCAAAATTCCAATTGTTAAATTTAATTTTCAAAACTCCAAATTTCATTTAATTTCCAAAACTCCAATTCTTAAATTTAATTTTCAAGATTCCAATTTTCAAAATTTCCATTTTCAAATAATTTTCCAAAATTCCAAGTTTCAAATTTAATTTTCAAAACTCTAGTTTTCTTTCAAATAATTTTAATTCCACTCCAATTTTTCAAATGTTTTTTAATTCAACAACTTTTTATCTTTTATTAGAGTTTTAGGTCGTCAAAAATCCTAATTTTAATAAGCCCGCTGCAATTCTCATTTTGGCATGCACTTGTACAATTTTTCTTCGATTTTCAAATGATTTTCTATTTCTCTTGATTTTAAATAAGCAAGAATGATTTTTTCATAATTTCAAAATAATGGAATTTGTGAGATTAATTCATGCAAAATCAATTGGGTTTTGGTGGGGGCTCCACATATGAGTTTTCTGTTTTGATTGTCAACTGTCCTGCTTAATGAATATTGCTTGATTTTTGTTCTGATATTTGCTATGCATGTGGTGTATTTTGTATTCATTATTGTGCACCAACTTTGTTTCATGATAGCGCTTTATTACTTGTTGCCAAGGTACACTCTTACTCTCACTTTGTTTATTTATTCGTCATCATGACTTGCTGTTGATGTATGATCATTTCGGTATCCATTGATCTCCTAATTAATTGTCATGCTTGCTTCACTTTATTTAGTAGAGACCCATTTTTAGGGGCTTAGAGGGGTGCTATAGTCTTTACCGTACCTTCTTAATAAATAATCCAACCTTCGAACTTGGACTCGGTTTTTCATAGACTTGTCTTTTCCAAATAAGGAGTCACACTTAGGGTTTTCTTTCTTATTTTGTTTTTCCCTTTAAAATAAAAATAAAATAAGTGACGACTCCAAGTTTTTTTTTTCTAAAAATCAATTTTTTCACCAAATTAATAAAAAAACGAGTTTCACCTTCGAATGAGAATGCATCAAGTAAAATGTGGGGTCCACAACATCACAATAGGTGTCCTACGATTGCATTGCATGAGAAAGGGCACTGTAAGTAGCTTGCAGAGGAGCTAAGATATGCCCCATCTTACTAATAATAACGAAGGGCTGAAGAAACATACTCTCTTTTGGGTAGACCCTTCCCTTCCAAGGGGAACCAATTCCTTAGTGGCTTGCTAGTTGGCCAAGGCTATCCTTAGTGATGAACAGTTTCACCACTTCATTAAAAGTATGCCTTCCTATAGCTGCCATTGGGGAAATATATATATATATATATATATATATATATATATATATATATATATATATATATATTTTTTTTTTTTCAAATGAAAAAGTTTCATGCTTAAAATTTGAAAACGCGTCAAAGTGTAAAACACTTCGTTAAAAGTGTTGGATTTTGAATATAATAAAGCAAAGTGTAAAACATGCATCGAGAGTAAAAGTGTATTTAATCTTTTTTTTAATAAATATTTTATGCACAGTAATTGATCTTTAATACATCATATTGCACTATTTATCTCAAATATTTGAAAATAATTTTTAATACAAAGACAAATATATACTTTTTATACATCAAGTTCTATCTTATTTATTTATTTTTTATTTTTTATTTATTGCATAAAACTAAGAAAAAAAAAAGGAAGGGAAATGTATCTCAAAGGAAACTAAATTATTGAATTCGTCCATAATAATTTATTTTCAGTTCCACACAGATACTATGGAAGCTGAAACAGATTGTGGCCAGCAATGTCTTTCGAATGCTTTAAACAATCGCCGACCATCCAAGTGGCTGGCATAATTGAAGCATGCGGGCAAAGCATTATTTCATTTGATAAAGAAGCTAGGCCCCGCACAACTGTCTCTCCCAGAATATCTCAGATGATTTGTCTTTTTATAGGCCATGTTTTCAAAAACGTGTCTAAATTAATTAATTATTTTTTAATATTTAAAAAAATATTTTTTTAATTTATTTTTTAAAAAATTAAGAACTCAAATATAAAAAATAATTTTTTTACTTACTGAAATGATTATATTTATGTATAATGTAAATTTTTTTAAAATATTATTCATATTTTCGATTATATTTTTGAATATTTAAAAAAAAATTAAAATACCTCAAATTTATTCTAAAAAATGATATGGTTTTTGAATAAATTCTCAAAATCATATTTTCAATAAAAAAAAAAGGATAAATATCATAGTTTAAAAACTGGATCGGATCGACCGGTCTAACCGTCAACTAGATCCAAATCCGGTCCAGGTCAACATTTGAGTCGGAATGGTTATGAATCGCCATCGAATCGAATGACCCGACGGTTGAACAACTAAAAAAAAATATTCTTCCCAAAATTTTTATAATAATAAAAATGAAAACAATTTGAAGTAAAATAATATAATTTTTTTAAAAAACTATGAAATAATTAATATATGTAACTTTTAATATATATATATATATATATAAATTAAATAACTTTCAATAAATAACTTCACATTTAAATATTATATATATTTTATTTAGTAAAATATTAAAATATGAATACATCTATATAGTATATACTAATTTGATAATAATGAACAAATAAATATTATTAATTTTTTATTTCCTTAAGTATTTAAATTTTTATAAAAATTTTAAATTTTAATAATATGTAAATTATATATTTATGATGTCACCAATATGAGAACTTAAATAAATATGTTATTTAAGTTAGAAAAATTGCATTTCAAGAACCGTAAGAAGAAACTCTTTCTATCTCCTTCTCATTTGTTTTCAAGCTTTTTCATCATCTTCTTCTTCTTCTTCTTATTATAATTTAAGAAAAATATTTCTTTAAAATGATGAAAAAGTTTCACGCTTAAAATTTGAAGACGAAGATGACCACAATTCATTCACAAAGAATACGACACTATAATGGATATGAAGCAACTGACCCAACCATCATCTAGCACACAAAATACATATACCGGTACAATTTCTCTAATAGACTTGTTACAACCGCTCAATGGAAGAGCAGTCAGGATCCACACCTAGTAGCATTCCATATTTCTTGTAGCAAGGCATATAGGATTAATTAGTACCCCAATTGAACCTTGGCCGCTTAGAAACACCTAAGTTGGCTAATTGTGAAAGGAATCATAAGTATTGATCAAACCCAAGGCGTTGCCAGTCATATGCGCCATGTTAACTACGCAAGCCCTCACGGTGGTCTTTAGATTCCCATTCATGGCGTTTCCGGTGAACCCATCAGTGCATGTGTCCTCATCCGTCAAGGCAGCACTAACCCATGTTTGTATGTCATCCATCATGAGCCCAAAATTGGAGCCTTTTATTTGGGTCATCTCCCCCATTGCTCTTCGAAGCTGATCTACTGAGTCGCTCAACTCTTCCACACAGTCCTGCATGGTTGCAACTTCTCTAGGCTTTAGGCCATGGCTTTGCACCATCTTTGACATCAGGGATGATGTAGATCGTGCGGTTGAAAGGGTCACAGCAAGGGTTGTGTCTGCTAGAAGCTTGAGGTTGGTTTGGATTACACTGGCATGAGTTGAGAGGGAGGTGTAGCAAAGTCTGGGATAAGTGGTTGTACCACAAGATGTTCGGATGAACTTGGTGCTGGCTTTATCAGCAGCAGGCCTTGTTGAGGCCTCGTGTTCCTGGTGATCCACGTAGCTGTCAAATGGATGGACGCACGATCTCAACCAATATAGATTCCTAACTCAGTCGCTCCTACAAAAGGCGTCCGGACAGGGTGTCCGGACACACCCTCCGATGGTTTTGTTAGCCATAGAAAGAGAGATAAATCAGTTGGCCTTTTGCTAAGTATTGCAAGCTTACCTTCCTCCTTGTGCGAAGGTTCATATATATAGTGCCAGAAGCTTTGCTTCCCTCTTTAATGGTAAGGAGATATTTTGGCTTGTCATGATGCCACTAGGTGGTGGCAGGGCCATCATCACCCTACGGGCGGCTGACAGAGATCGTGGGAGGCGCCGCGACTGTCAGAGATCGAGGGAAGTGATTTGCCGTCACTTCATTCCTGTCTTTTCACTCTGTAGGTGGCGGAATGTGGGCCATGGCAGGCTGTTGTGATGACGTGCAAGACTTGCTTACTTCAGTCAATGGTCCGGATAAATCATATCCAAATAGGATATGTTGATCGTCCGGATGTGATATGGCGGTTGTCCGGGTGTGAGGCTTGCGAGTGTTGTGTGCCTCTTCCTTAGGGGTCCGAATAGGAGAAGCGCGCCACGTGTACTCTTGGGAAAATCCGGATGGGTTAAATCCGGATAAGACTGCGTGCCACGTGTCACCAGGGGGACGTGTGCCACGTGTCATCAGGGGGAGGGGTCCCTACAATGCCTCCCTTTTTAACTTGTCGATTTTGCCTGAGTAAAAATGGGCGGGTTAAAAAAATAATTGCTTTTTGAAACTGATGTTGCTTTTTGCGCTCATTGGACCACGTGGCGAGCGAGGGCGAAGAGACAGAAGAGCATTTATGATGAGTCGTCGTCTCTGGGTATTCTCTAAGCAGCATGTCGTTTCAATGATAGTGTAGCTGAGCGTTTGGGATACCGAGGGGCTGTCTCCCTATAAATAGTAGATTGTGCCATCCTCTTGCATTTTTCTTACTGCGTTTTTTCTGCTATTTGCTTCTTCTATCTTCTGCGTACCTTCGTTTTTGAGTGAGGCTTCTAGGGTTTTCTGCTGGCAATACTTCGCGTCGTGACGGTGACTGCATTTGCGGTTTTTTCAACCCTATCTTTCCAGTTTCCACTTGGTACGTTTGCTTTACTTGTCTTTTGTGCTTGTTTTGTTGGTTGTTTTTGGCTTGCTTTGGGCAAGTTTGCTTGCGACTGAGTGTTGATATTTGGTTGCTAGGTTTTTTTGGGGGTTCTTGTTTGTGTTTTGGGTGTGTTTAAGGTTTCTGTTGCCCCCCTGTGCTTTTTGTGGGGCATTGAATCTTCTTTGGGGTAGGGTTTGGGGTTGTGGGGCTGTCTTGCTGTGTTTGACTGTTGGCATTTTTCCATACAGATTCCATTTTAGCCCCACGGTAAAAAATGTCTACAAACAAGGAAGTTAGCTCACCTGGTTTGTCCGGTGATGCTCATGCCGAGAAGCCTGTGAATAAGTTAAGTGTGAAGGAGTTCCGCGAAAGGTTCTTCATCCCAAATAGCGTGCTTGTGGAATTTTTGGATGGAGAAGCCGTATCGACTGAGAAGTCGGAGGACCATGCTATCGTGTTTACCAAGGAGCAGTTTAATGCTGGGCTTCGGTTCCCCCTGCCGTCTCTGTTCAAGGAATTCCTTCACTTCACTCAGATTCCACCAGCCTACATCCACCCCAATATAGTCCGGGTGCTGATGGGATGTAGCATTCTGCGTATGCTTTTCAACCTAGACCTCTCGCTGTTGGAGGTTCTTTTCGTCTACTCCCTGAAGAAGGGAAAAAAATGATATTTTTAGTATGGTTGCCCATCTGCCTTCCCTTCAACTGGTGACTGAGCTGCCGAATTCGACGAAGGGAGGAACGAAGGGACATGTGCCGGTCCGGGGTGCCTGGGCGGAGCATATGTATTGCCCCACGAAGACTTCCGACAAGTCCCTGAAATTATCAACAGAGTTGGGAGGTAGGCGGTGAAATCATGAGAGGGCCTGTCCTTGTAAGCTGGCGGGGAATACTTTGCATAGCAACGCATCGTTGCCTATATCGAGAGTCATGAGCTGTCAATAATGCATGATATGGTCGAAGGGGTCGCTGGACCCATCATACGCGGAGAATTTGGGTACGAGAAATCCCCTTGGGGGCTCGTAATGAATGATATGAGAGTAAAAAGGTGTGGAGAGCATGTCGTCCAGCCTTTTGCTGATGGAACCAATGGGTGGCTCGTTTGGGAGGCTTCTCCCAACTTGTCGTGCCGCTTGGTGCGGGGGAACGTCCTGCACCATAGGGGTGACCAAGGGGTCACAGTGCGGGAGAACGTTTTGTGGCATAGGGGTGACCGTAGGATCATGGTGCACTCCCCATGTGGTGGCTACTGGTGGCCTTGGCCTGCCAGGCTCCTGGGGGCCCAGTCTCGCACGCATCACGCCCGACAATTGGGATCTTCTGTCACGTTGTCTCTTAGATGAGAAACAAGTGGAGTCCGAGCTTTCCTCACGGGGAGCTCGAGGCATGGGTGTGTGTGGCCCGTGTGGCCCAGCGTCGCGTGTTTCAGGGATTGGTCCCGCTGTTCCAGGGTATATCGACTCTGGGTGAGGCCTTGAGTTGGCTACTTGGCCTCTTGAGTGCTGATGACGGGGAGGCCCCGTCGATGACACCTGGATACGCAATATTGCGTTTTCCTCTCTTAATCTTGTCGTCTCCTAGAGGAGAGCTTGCAGTTGTCGCTCGCTTGTTAACTGCCTTTTTTCGATGGCTTGGCGCCACTCAGAATTATCTTCCTGTCCCCTACCAGATGAACGGCTTCGGGAAGGTGTGGCCATCTTTGCCGGTGACTGAATCAGTAAATATTCCCACAGACGGCGCCAATGTTGAGGTCTTGTGTCCCTGGTGATTCACGTAGCTGTCAAATGGATGGACGCACGATCTCAACCAATATAGATTCCTAACTCAGTCGCTCCTGCAAAAGGCGTCCAGACAGGGTGTCCGGACACACCCTCCGATGGTTTTGTTAGCCATGGAAAGAGAGATAAATCAGTTGGCCTTTTACTAAGTATTGCAAGCTTACCTTCCTCCTTGTGCGAAGGTTCATATATATAGTGCCAGAAGCTTTGCTTCCCTCTTTAATGGTAGGGAGATATTTTGGCTTGTCATGATGCCACTAGGTGGTGGCAGGGCCATCATCACCCTACGGGCGGCTGACAGAGATCGTGGGAGGCGCCGCGACTGTCAGAGTTCGAGGGAAGTGACTTGCCATCACTTCATTCCTGTCTTTTCACTCTATAGGTGGCGGAATGTGGGCCATGGCAGGCTGTTGTGATGACGTGCAAGACTTGCTTACTTCAGTCAATGGTCCAGACAAATCATATCCGGATAGGATATGTCGGTCGTCCGGATGTGATATGGCGGTTGTCCGGGTGTGAGGCTTGCAAGTGTCGTGTGTCTCTTCCTTAGGGGTCCGGATAGGAGAAGCGCGCCACGTGTACTCTTGGGAAGATCCGGATGGGTTAAATCCGGATAAGACTGCGTGCCACGTGTCACCAGGGGGACATGTGCCACGTGTCATCAGGGGGAGGGGTCCCTACAGGCCTGGCTGCTGAGCTTAAGTTTATATAGGAAGTAAGGGAAAGAAAAATGAGAAGAGCTGGAAAGAAATGGCTAGAAAAAAATGAGCCTTCCATATCTCTCCTAGTTACTTGCAGAGAAACTTGGAGGCTAGGGATGAGACTAGGGAATAGAAGGGTAGTCCTTTTATAGACGAATTGGAAAACTTCTAATGTGGGTTAAGTTAACATAAAAATTAAAGGAGCCAACTCCACAGCATGACCTATATTTCTCATACACCACTACTTGTTATAGGTCCCACGAACATTCAACTTGTCCAGAGGTCAAAATAGATGGGTTAAATATTAATAGTAACAGCTAAAGTTCATGGTTTCCCTTAATCCAGAATGTTAGGACTAATACTTGACTCATAAGTGGTCAATCCGTACTTCTTTGTCCCTAACTGGCACGATATATGGGGTTATGTTAATCGTTACCCTTCAGCATGATTTCAGTGATCAAATTCTGAGTTTATAAGCCTATCGTTCACCTTAACATGGTCAATCCCAAAATGAAAGTTGACCCGTTCGGTGGAAAGCTCTCATGGTTCCTGGTATGATTTTCCTTAGGTTATAACTGCAAGCGTGTGTATATATATATATACCTTCTAAATAGTAATTTCCTTAAAATGGTTTCTAAGCTATAAAAACTAGTTACTAATTAATCTCAGTTGGATTGAAGTTGTTAGTATACATACATCAAAAACAGTCGGTGAGGTCGACAAGAAAAGGAGGATATCAATATCTAGAATTCTATGATTCTCAGCTTTCTTTTTCAGAGCATACAGCCATGGAACTATGACCAACATGGTGTCACCCACTGGCCCACTGCATTGCCCATATCTCAATCCGGCTTATAACTGGCCTAAATTTTTAGTTTAAAAAATCAAATTAAAGGGTATCCACGACCACAAAAAAAAAAAAAAGAACTAAGAGAAGATAATGGGTTGACGTGTAAGAGATCCTTGGTAGAGGTAGACCACGAAGCATGTAACATTTCGAGAGGAAGCTGTGTATTTGCATGGCAAACAAAGGAAGAGGGGTTGGGTAAAACTTTGCGCATGCCCAGATTCCTTTGAGATAAAGAGTAAAAAATTCCTTTTTCCATTTTTTTTAGAAAGTAAAATAATATATAATACAATTAAATTTAATATATATTCTTTTAAAATAAATTGAACATTATTATATGTAATAATAGAAATTATAAATATTATGAAATTTTAAATTGAGTTTGGGTTTGACTTGGATTGCTCAAATCCTTAGCTTATTCCCAAACTGAAATGATTTTGGATTCAAAAAGTCAAATTTAAGTATTTAAAATATTTGTTTGAACCCACTCAAATATCGAATTGGGTTTGGGATGGGTCAAATTAAGTGTACTCATCCAAGTTGCACTCCCAATCCTGACTGCATCAATGGAGTAGTCTTTTGGTGCATATTCCCTTTTTCTTGAGTTTTAATCATTAAACCAAAAGGAGAAGTGTAGAGTTTACCTCTAGCATATGTTGTGTTATACTATTTAATAAACCACCAATGTGGTAGTATCCGACACAAAGATAAATTGAAAGAGGTCGTTAGAGTGTTATGAAGCAATATCTAATCAATGCATTGCTGCTAAAAGACTTCCCTTTTTTATTTATTTTTTATTTTTAAATTGGTTATCAACCTATACAATGGTATGATCATTGAAGAGAACCACCAAATGATTTATTATTTAGACCAATTGATGCTCGAAATAGAAAAATATGATTATTCTTTTACTACCACATGTCAAAGATAGATTTTCTTAATAATTTTTTTTAATATATATATATATATACTCTTCCCCAATCAATTTCCTCATATTTTGATACTTAATTCAAAGAATTAACTAAGTGAGATTTTTTATAAACAACTATTTGTTTTATAAATTTATTAGTGAATTTTCTTTTCCTTTGCTCATAATTTTCCCCGTTTAGGATTTTTCATATAAATTTGTGTATTTTTATTCTGTTTTTATTTATTTATTGCTTGTCCTTCTAACTATGTAACAATAACTAATATTATGTTATATAAATTGTAAAATAGTAATCAACATAAAAATAAAAAATAAAAACCTAATATTTTGAACAAATATTTTTATTTTAGTTCTAATAATTTTTCTCTCCTAAAGGACATATAAAAGTTAAATAAATACTATTAATTTTAATAAATATTTCATCTTTGGCAATTGATTTTTAACAAGTCATTTTCCATTACTTACAGTCCTTTTCCAAAATTATTGAATTTGCTCCATGATAACTTATTTCATTTACATATAGATATCATGAAGTAGAAGCAGAGTGTCGGCCAGCAATGCTTTTGGATTTTTTTTCCTCCCAATGGTGAGAAAATGACAATCTCCTAAGAACCCTTTCCTTTGGGGAAGTGATACCAAGTAAGCACTCTGAAAGGAACTTACACCACCCCTGCGAGTGATATATTGACATAATTGATTTATATAGGCGATGTGTCACTTTCTTTTGTTAAAGAAATTAGGCCCCCCTCAACTATCTCTCATAAAAGAACTAGAATGCCTATTTGGTAATGCTTAGAAAACGATTATAACAAATTATTTTTAAAAATATATATTTTACAAATAATTTTTAATTATTTTCAAGAATAAAATTCTGTTTGAGAACACAAATATAAAAAATAGTTTTTTCAATTTATTCTCCAAAAAAATATTATACAAAGAATTTTTCATATTTTCATTTGTTTTTCAAAATTTAATAAAATCATTTTCTTAAGAGAAATTAGAATGAAACTAGCAACTTTCGGTGGACAATGTGGAAGTTTATAGATTTAGTTTAGATAACATGTAGAGGAGGTGAATAGGTGTTTCTTTTATCCCAAAAAATGATTATTTTTAATCCTTTAACTAACTCCTTTTAGTTTATGGAAGCTTAAAGATATTTAACACAAGAAACATGATTTTTTTTTATGTAGAAAACCATCCATATGACGTTTGAATGTAAAAATCACAGGCAAATCCGCTAATCAAAAGTACAACACAAATTTATCTTGTAAAAACTATTCTTAAGTTTTACTCTTTAACACTTATATTGAACTTTACATCTATGATGCAACACCATATGTGCTCCCAATGGATCTCACCTCAACACCATGAGATTGATCGTTTAAATACTCCATTCAGTATTATTGCTACTACACAACTCTAACATTTATTAGAAGGTGTACAAACTAGAGACAAGGGGCATGTGGGAAGGACACTAGGCATACACCGGTTGTTATAGATGCACAATTGATTGACATTAGTGCGCCACCTTATCAAGAACTGATATCATCCACTGCTCCACCTTTATAAGATGGGACTCCATTTAGTGTTGTTGCTACTTCATAGCTTCAACCTCGATTGAAAGGTGTATGAACTAGATGAAGTAAGGCTCATGGGAAGGAGACTAAGCATACACCTATTTTTAGAGATGCATTATTGACTAGCATTACCTCACCACTTGTGGGAGAGACTCTTATTACACTTACGGAGGTGCCATCGACCCTATTTGTAGTACCACTTGTTGTATCATCACCATAACCATTAGAGGC
>JAAKHE010001173.1:53937-92014 GCA_011039315.1 Vitis labrusca | reverse complement strand
TTTCATTGCGAAACTTGTGAATTGGCAAAACATACTTGTGTATCTTTTCCTATTAGCAATAAAAGTTCTCATCTTTTTCATTTGATTCATAGTAACATATGGGGTCCTTCGACTATACCTAATGTTTCTGGGGCTTGTTGGTTTGTATCCTTAATTGATGACTGCACTCGGGTTACATGAATCTTTCTTCTTAAACAAAAATTTGATGTTAGCATTGTTATACCTAATTTCCACTCAATCGTTCAAAACCAATTTGGGGTTAAAATAAAAAGCTTTAGGATAAACAATGCTAGAGATTACTTCAACCAGATTTTGTCACCCTATTTTCAATCACAAGGCATTCTCCATGACTCATCATGTGTTAACACACCCTAACAAAATGAGATAGCCAAGAGGAAAAATGGGCATTTACTCAACACAACCCGAGCCTTACTCTTTCAAGGGAATGTTCCTAAGTCCTATTGGGGGGAATCTGTTCTTATTGCCACATACATGATAAATAGAATTCTCTCACGAGTGTTAGACAACAAAAGCCTCGTAGAGATACTTAAGAGTTTCTATCCACACTTCAGAACCTCAAATGGGCTCACTCCTAGGGTATTTGGGTGCATTGCATTTGTTCATATCCACAGCCAACATACAGACAAGCTAGACCTCCGAGCCATAAAATGTGTCTTCCTTGGTTACTCATCCACTCAAAAAGGATACAAGTGTTATAATCCCTCAGACAGAAAATTTTATATCTCTGCAGATGTCACCTTCACAGAAAATAAACTTTTTTTCCCCAAGTCCTCTCTTCAAGGGGAGATTTCAATGATGGAAGATAGTTTTTGTGAGTCCTTTGAACCTCTTGACCTTCCTCATGTCTCAACCCATGGTGATAAAGAACCCGTGTCATCCCTTATTCCAGCTACCACTGACCCCGTGTCATCCCCTGTTCTAGCCAGTGTCACTCGCAATTTTCCACAGTTTCCTAAGGTGTATTCAAGGGAAAAGGTCATTCCAGAACAAAAGCAGGTCCAAGAATCCAACTCAAACCCTGGGAATGAAATCACGGTAAGATCAGACCCACCTTTACATACACAACCTGGTGAAACTTCCATTGACTCAATAGACAACCTAGACCTAGACCTTCCCATTGCTGTCAGAAAAGACACCAGAGAATGCACTAACCGACCACTCTATCTACTATCACACTATGTGTCTCTTAAGCACCTATCACCAGCCCACAAGAATTTTATTGTGAGTCTAAACACCACTATCATCCCTAACACTGTTTATGAGGCATTGACAAAAAGGGAATGGAAGAATGCTATGAGAGAGGAGATGAGTGTATTAGAAAAGAATAAAACATGAGAGATTGTTGAAAGACCGAAAGGAAAAAACATTGTTGATTGCAAGTGGATTTTCACACTGAAATATAAGGCTGATGGATCTCTTGAGAGACATAAAGCAAGATTGGTAGCCAAAGGGTACACTCAAACTTATGGAGTTGATTATCAGGAGACTTTTGCTCCAGTTGCAAAAATGAATACTGTAAGAATCCTATTGTCACTGGTTGCCCACTACAATTGGCAACTCCTACAGTATGATGTTAAGAATGCATTTCTTCATGGTGATTTAGATGAAGAGATTAACATGAACATCCCACCGGAATTTGAGGGAAACATAGGTAACAAGGTGTGCAAGCTGAAAGAGGCCCTTTATGGGCTAAAACAATCTCCTAGGGCTTGGTTTGGGAGATTTGCAAAAGTCATGAAAGAGTCTAGGTACAAACAAAGCCAAGGTGAGCACACTCTCTTTATTAAGCACTCGGCTGCAGGGGAAGTAATTGCTCTTCTAGTCTATGTTGACGACATCATAGTGACTGGAAATGATGAGAGAGAAAAGCATGAAGTGAAGCAGAGATTAGCAACAAAGTTTGAGATAAAGGAACTAGGGAAACTGAAGTACTTCCTTGGTATTGAGGTAACATATTCCACACAAGGGATCTTCATCTCTCAACAAAAGTATATGATTGATTTATTGGCAGAAACAGGGAAGATTGGGTGTAAACCAGTCTCTACCCCAATGGATCCAAACCACAAGTTGGGAGAAGCTAAAGAAGAACCAGTGACAGATAAAATAATGTATCAGAGGCTAGTTGGTAGGCTCATATACCTTGCTCACACTTGACCAAACATCGCCTACTCGATGAGCGTGATCAGTCAATTCATGCATGATCCAAGAGAACCTCATCTTCAAGCTGCTTATAGGGTGCTGCATTACTTGAAAGGCAACCCCGAGAAAGGAATTTTGTTCAAGAAGAACAATACTCTTGTTCTAGAAGCATACACCGACGCTGACTATGCAAGTTCCCTAATGGATCGAAGATCAACTACAGGGTATTGTACTTTTCTTAGAGGTAATCTGGTAACATGGAGAAGTAAAAAGCAAAATGTGGTAGCAAGGTCGCCTGCAGAATCAAAGTTTAGGGCCATTGCTCAAGGGTTGTGTGAACTACTTTGGTTGAAAATTATTCTAGATGATTTGAGAATCAAGTGGGATGGTCCTATGAAGCTCTATTGTGACGACAAGTCAGCTATCAATATTGCTCATAACCCTATACAACACGATAAGACAAAACATATTGAGATTGATAGACATTTTATCAAAGAAAAATTGGAGGAAGGAGTAGTGTGTATGTCATATGTTCCATCAGAACATCAATTAGCCGATATCCTAACAAAAGGGCTGAACAGTTTAATGTTTCACGATTTTGTATTCAAGCTGGGAATGGAAGACATCTATTCCTCAGCTTGAGGGGGAGTGTTGAGCTGTAAATAGAATAGGAAAATTATTTTCCTATTATGTTAGTTTCCTATTTCTATAAATAGATAGTTTTATGATTTAGGAATAAGTTAGTTTCCTATTATGTCTCTTGTTTCCTATTTCTTCTCTTGTAATATCCTATATAAACTGTGTGTATAGTCAATCTAATATACAAAACTTATTATTTTTCATCTCATATTTCGTGTCAATTGATAATTAGGACTATAATATCCAACATCAGACAAGGTAAAAATTCCTTAGTACTATATATGTAGTAGACTTTTCTTAGTTGTATAAACGTGTTTCAAAAATGTGAGGACCCATTGGGCCAAAATAAATATCTACATGGGAGGGAGCGATTTGCTACAAAGGTGTTGGATCAATTGGTTGATCTACCCCAAAATTTCTCAAAGGAAAGAAAATTAGAGCAAAGGATAAATGATACAAAGGAACAATCCATCAATTTTTTGACAAGCTGTAACTAGAAAAATTTGTGAAACATTTGTTCATTCAGAGACCCATTACAAGATTGTTATGGATAATGATGGGTAGCATTGTTCAAAACTAAGTTAGGTTTATACACAACCTTTCCATAGTCCATTTGAGTACCAATTATGACCAATCTAAATTGCTATTTTAGTTTTCACCTTAGATATCTTGAGGAAACACACAAGATGAGAGACTTGAGGAGTATCAAGGAACACTTTTATTGATTGAACCATGAAATGTTTTGAGGGGTCACTGGAATGATGAGTGGGTGAGGGAAATGGGCAAGCTTTGAATATCAAATTTGCACTCAGAGAACTTTGATGAGTTTGATTCGGTCACAATTTAGTTGGAGATTTACCTAATGTATTTCCATGAACTAGAAGCTAAACTGAAATAAATATTCATAGAAATAGCATAAACACATAGGTAACAAGAATACAATAGCTAGGCATCAAAACCCTAGAGAGAGTCTCAACACACACACACACACACAAGAGCTCCATCCCAAAACACACACACAGTCTCAACATTTGTGTCTGCATGGGCAATGTAGTCTCAACACATATATTTGAAATACTACCATTTAAGGAAAAAGAATAAATAAATGAGAATTGGAAATTTTACCAAATAATCTCTAAATCTGACCATTAGAAAAGAGGATCCCTTTAAAAGAGCAGTTATGCAGAGGAAATGTTCACATGCTAGCTGCTAAAATTGATATATCTTTGCAAGGTTATAAAATGGTGCTACCTGCATGCTAAAACCAAATCCGCCCTTTGGTTGGGACCCATATACTTGTATTCAGTGAGAGCACTGCAAACAACATCTAAGAAAGTTTCTCGTCTAACAACTACAGTTGTGCGTCTTTTGTACAATTCAAACGGTACGCTCTTGCTTCTACCATCTTTTTCTACAACCAAACAATTGCCAGCCTCTATTTTTCCCAAGCATCCACCAGTGGAACAACCATCCTCTTTCTTAAAATGCATTTTTGAAGTATCCAATCCTGAGAAGTTAGTTCCTGATGGAACCAAGCCATCACCAGTGCATTCACTTTTCATCAATTCAAATACCCTTCGGCTAATCTGATCAAGAACAAAAGAGAGGAATTCAGCATAACTTTCCAAATTCTTCAGTCAAATTTAGGGATCTAATGTTGAAGGACCATGAAAGCACACCTGCACTTAAGAGGAAAGAACAGAAAATAAAAATAAAAATAAAAAATAGAAGAAAAAAAAAACACAATCAATGCCACAAGGAAACACAAAAACCAACCCAACCCAACAAGAGATGGAAAGAAGGAAGGAGGGATGAAGGGAAGATACAAAAAAGAAAAAAAAAAGAAAAAGGAAAGCCAAACCAAAACACCAGAAAATTTTTCACAGGTTGATACTTCTAAAACAATCTTTTGCCATCCAACATGAATTTGATATCTACATGATTAAAATCTGTGAGGAATTTGCTTTCTCACCTTAATTTGACTGAAACCTCACTAAGACGATGTGCGAACAACATATTTAAAACTTTTAAATCTAAGAACCATCAGAACATGAGACAAAGAGCCAACAAGTATTGAAGAAAAGCTTAGCAATAATGCTGCCGATGAAAACTACATGATAGACTTGAATAATCTGCCTATCCAATGCTTCCAAATTTCAAGAAGTACAATTCATGTAGATCCCCTTGAGCTAGAACAATGCAATAATAATAAATTAGACCTTATCTTTTGAAGGAGACTTAAAAGAAATTGCAAAAGATATCTTAAGAACCCAGACCTCTCACTGGGTTAACTTGAAGCAAATGTAAAGCATGCTAAAGAGCAGGATGCAACAACTCATGAATGGATCACCTAGTGTCAAACCATAAGCAGCCAAGAAAATGGAGGAAAAAAAACAAAGAAACTATATTCCAACTGAAGAAACAATATAAGAAATACTTGAAACTACTCTGCCTTCCTCATTCCTTTTTTCTTTTTCCTTTTCTTTTTTATTTCATTTTATTTTTAAAATAGGCTCCTCCAGCTTCCAATTATTTAATTCTTTTAAGAAGTCTTATACTTTTTTAAAGCAAGTAGCACTAATTGAGGACAAAATGAGAAGAAGGCTTCCAGATGAAGACCAACAACTGCACCAACAAACTGAACTTACCTTAGGTAAGGAATCAAAAAGACAAGATACAGGCAAAATGGAGCGCAGGTCATTGCCTTTGAAATGGCAACATGGATTGCAATTCAACATAGAATGGCCTTGGTTAGACAAAAACGATAAGTGAGTGGCTCAATAAATTCAAATAGTTTTTGCAAAAAAAACCTTCCAAATAAAGTCAATCATGACATTCATGATAAACCAGGAGCAACTCATTAATAGCATAACCACATTATTAAAATCTGCATTTGTATAGAACAATCTCTAAGGAAACAATTTTCAATGATAAAACAAAATTGATCAATCCTGTTTTCTTCAGATACTCAACCTTGGTGTTATGGACAAATTTATATGGCATACCATTGTATGCCACAAGAAGAGGCTTTTATGAGAACCTTTTTTTTTCTCAGTAAAATCTGCTTAAACCACCCCAAAATAATTAGGGTAAGGCAATGTAGATGAGATTTGAGCAAAGGGATACTAATATATTTGGAAATTTTAAACATGATAAAGAGCACTCCGTAATTAGATGTAAGATATTGCAGAAAATTTACAGAAGCATCACATGCAGTTCAGATCCGCCCCTGTAAACACCTGTCATCAGCCAATCCAGGACAATCAACAGAAGAACGCAACCCACCGCTCCTTAATTGAAACTTTCAAGCCATAACCAAAATCCAAAAACCGCAAATAACAGGAAAATTCTAACCAAATTAACAAAATTACCATTTCTTCCATAACAAAATAAAAGCTGAATGGAAATTAAAATTTTAGAAAAAAAAACTGAAATTGAGAAATTTGAAATTCAAGATAGTACCTTAAACGCATGACGAGCTTTGCATCCCATGAGCTGCAGAGTGCTCTGCAGCACCGCACGCGTGTACCGAAATGACTCTTTCCCTTTCTCTGTCTTCTCTCTTTCGTCCAGCACCGCTATATACGTCAGTTTGGCTACCTCCGCCATACCTACAGAACCAAAACAGCAAATTGACTCAAGTCACGTCCAATCAAACGCAAAACTCACGTGCAGAAAAACAACCACCTTGAACCGAACACCAAACCAAATTACAGACGTTCCAACGTGAATTTGAGAAAAGTTTCCAATAAAGAGCGTGAAAACAATAGAAAATCGGAAGGCGAGGAGATTCGGAGCAATGCAGGTGTGCAAAACGATGAATCAGGAGAAGGAGAAAGAGATTTCGCGATGGTACCTGAAGGCCAAATTGATTGGAACCGAGTGCGCACCACACCACAGAGTCTTAAGAGAGGATGTTAGGCTCTGTTAATCGTCTGAAATCGCCATTCGAGGAGCTTCGAACACGATCTCACCATTCTGTGTCACCTCCATCCACGCATCGAAGGCACAGGCCTCCACGAGTCTCTCTCTTCCCCCACTCCCTTTCTCTCTCTAGACCAAATGACGGGTTTGACCCCCACTCGGTGCGGAAATGTCAATTGCCATGATGTGCGCCTGACGTGAAAACTGAAACCCTAGGGACCGGAATTTAAAGGGGCAGAAAACGCGGGCCCAAGAACAGGCCTCGAGGAGTGGCATGACCTGTAATTACAACGAAAATCGATGGCACATGTGAATCGAACTTGACCAACCGCTTTGTCCTTGGTAATATAAAGGAGACGGAAATAAAAAACCCGAAAACGACTCCTCCATAAGTTTGTACGTGCTCCCTGCCCCTGGTCCACACCAGACAAGAAATCTGCTGAATCCAGTCCCACCGTAACACCATACTCCCCCAATTCCTCAATTTCTCACCCTCCGATTCCATCATCTAGTGAGTGTGACGCTGATTCGCAATCTTACTATATCGACCATTGGTTTCTAGCCTTAATCATGAACGTGACAAGTAATTAATGATATAGTTTTGGAAAATCAACATCTTTAGCATCTTCTAATAAAATTTAAATATATGTATCGGAACTGGTTTCTCTTTAATCCTTCCTTGAGGGATGTGACACTGATTCAAATTCTTGTATCATTGCCTCTATTTATGTGCATTTTGCGAGCCCAATCATTAATTTTTGCACTTTTTTATTGCTTGATATTAATAATTTTGTTATCATTTAGGTAAAATAAATTTTTATTCCTAAAACAGTAATAAATCAAATCTTTGCCTAACTTTGTGCAAACGAACATGATGTGTACCATGAAAAAATGTGTCTAACAAGACATGTTTGTACAACTACATGTCATGGTGAAATTGATGAGTGTCCCAAAGTGGTGCCTCCACTTAAGACCTAGTGCGATTTGGTAATTAACTTCCATGCTTGTTCTAATAGCGAGGAGAGAAAATTATTTTGGTCGGATTTCCTAAATAGGAATTAAGGCGAATAATAATAAATTATCTTTTAAAATAAGAAATGTAAGCGCTTGTTTGGAAAATGTTTTTCAATAAAGATTCGGGTGAGGATTTAAAATGTTTTTTATGTTTTAAAATATATTTTAAAAATAAATATTTTATTTTTAATATTTTTTTATATTTATATAATTATTTTTTTTAAATAATTCTAAAAAACAATTAAAACCATATTTTTTTGTTTTTAAGAACCGATAATTATTTGCCTTTTTTTTTGTCAAACACATTTTGCTCGTTTTCTTTTTCTTTTTTTATAGTCAAATACATTTTATCATTTTTAGCTATGAAGAATGAAAAATAGTTTTTAAACAAACTTATTAGAGTCTAAAGTCCTGTTTGATAATCATTTTTTATAACAGTTTTTTGTTCTTTAAAATAAAAAAATAAGAAAACACGTTTAGTAACAAAAAACTATTTTCTATTTTTCATTCTTAATAACAAAAAATATAGTATTTTTAAATAATATCTTTGAATTATTTTTTATTGTTCACTTGTTTTTTAAAAGTTATTTAAAAAAATAATTATACAACCATGTAAAATAATTGAAAATAAAAAATTAAACATAAAAATTATTTTTAAAATATATTTAAAAATATTAAAAATAAGTTAAAAATATTTTATGTTTTCACATAAATTTTTGTTTTACAAACCATCAAAAAATAATTTTTTAAAATTATTTTAAAAAATAATTACCAAATATGTTCTAAATTTTTCTTCACTTAGAATGGGTTTTGATTTTTACAACATTGATTATTTTTATTCATATTTTTAATTAAAAAAAATTGAATAACAAATGCAATAAATATTTTATTCTCGTCTTTTATAGTTCTCCGTACCAAACACATGTGTCCGCATGTGCACAATTGATTATTTCACGAGCCTTGTACACATTTAGTACTTTTTTTTGGAAAAATTGTCAGGCCAAAGCAACAGGAAAATAAAAAAACAGATATTTAAAAAATAATAGTTTATATTTTCTCCATGATTTAGAAATTAATTAAAACCCAAAAAATTGAAATGAGAAGTCAATAAATTGGTTAAATAAATTTATCTAAAGTTTTTATTTCCACACATTATTTTTCAAAATAAAATTTATGTGTGAAATAATCAAAATATTATTATTTTTTCAATTGTTTCACACTTAACAACCTTAAAATCATATTTAAAAAAAAAAAATAAATAAAACTTACATGTGAAAGTACCCAAATATCCTCTCCTTCAATTTTTCCACACTTATCCATCCAAAACCTTGACATCTTTTTTTTTAAAAAAATAAAATTTATATATGAAATGACAAAAATAATTTTTTCAAAAACTCTAACATTTCTTCTTCTTTTTCATTTTCTTTTCCCTTTCCTTTTATCTTCTTACTTGAAATTATTTTTTTTAATACTAAAAGTAAAAGATAAGGGTACTTTGGTCATTTCATATATAATATATTATTTAAAATAAAAAAAGAGACGATATATGATTTAAGAATTCTCAACCAATAAACTAACCAACCTTAAGTCTATAAAATATCGTCCACCATATGATGTGCAAAAGCAAGTGCTTTTCACATGGTTGGGCCAAGTAAACCTCTAATCTTCCTCCCTACTCCTCCTAGATATTTAAATGGATTGACTAGGCTTGTTGGGCCATGTTTTTGTGTTCTGAGTCTTCTTCTCTTCGATTTTCTTATGCTTTTTTTTGTTCATACTTCTTGTTTCAAGTGTGAACAAGACCTTGAATGGGTCAAAATAAATTAAAAAAAAAAAAAAGAAAAAAAAAAAAAGAGGCAAGTCAAGAGGAGAATTTCACCCGTTACGCGGCTTTGTATTAAAATCAATTTAGCCAATTCGTCAAGGAACCTATGCATGTGACCTCCCCACCCCTCCCGACAATCCTATTTACTTTTTCAAGTCAATACCAACTTTCCTAAGCAATGCTTTTCCTTTCTTTGTCTTTGTTTATTTATTTTTAATTTTTAAAATTACATTTAAAAAAAAAATCTTTAAAATCATTATATTCACAAAAAAAAAAAATTATGAACATATTTAATAACTATTTTTTAAAATAATTTTGATGTTTTATAGAATAAAAATTTATTTACAAATCCCAAATGTTTTAATTTAATTTTTATATTTAATATTTTATTTTTATTATTTTTTAAAATAATCTTTAAAAAATAAGTTAAAATAACATCAAATAATTAATAATAATAATTTTTTTTATTGTCTCACGTGTTTTTTTTTATTTTTTATTTTATAATCTCACGTGTTTTTTTTTATTTTTTATTTTATAAAATAGAAAACCGTTTGGAGGTGATATAATTTGTAAAAGTAAAACTATCTTAAAATAAAATTGAATAAACAAATAAATAATATATATAATATATCCTCTTGGACACGTTACCGGAGTCAAGGGGCTAAAATTAGGTGTGATGGGTGTGGAGGGAGGAAGTTTCTTGTGTGCTCTGGAAATTCAGTTATAAATTTATAACTAACAAGGGTGGCATGTATGTAATTTAACTGCCAAATGTGGGTGTTAGTGCATGGAGGATTTCAATCTTGGTCGCCACTGTTGCTTTGATTCGGCAAACACGTGTATATGTATCGTTCCAAAATCTGACACGTAGGATGCCGGTGACTCGTGCTGGCACACATTCCGAAATTGCGCTATGATTCCTAAATTAGGCGGTTGTGTTGTCTTATTTTCCAGATTAAAAAATTGCCGTGGCGTGCGCGTTTTCCGCCCTCACCGTTTTTTAAGTGCTGCTTCGCACATATTCATAGATAATTTTCGAAAAAATTATTATTCTTAATTTATTAGGCTTTTTTTGAGATTTTAATTTTTGTAAATATTCTAAATCATGAGTAACTTTTTATTCTTATATTTGTTTTTAAAAAAATTAAATAAAAAATAAAAATAAATTTTAAAACTGAATTTTTAAAAATATTTAAATTTTCAATTGTCAAACTATTTAGTTAAAGGGTAAATAAAAAAAAATTAAAACTGAATTTTTAAAAATATTTAAATTTTGAATTGTCAAACTATTTAGTTAAAGGGTAGTTTTCAACATAAATTGATATTTAAGACGAAATATCAATTCTTCTTATATCACCTTCACAAGAAATCATATGATTTAAGCCAATCTAATCAAAATTGAATTGAAATTATGTTGACCCTCGACCGAACTCCATGACCCATCCTCCGTCTATTCACATTACAACCATGTTAATATTCATAAAAGGAAGAAGCACAAATATATCTTTTCTTTTCTTTTTCCTTTTTTTCCTTCCTATCTTTTTTTTTTTTTCTACCACCAACAGATTATGCCATTTAAATTGAAAGCAAAATTTTGCATTTTTAATAAGGAGATAAAGTTTGATACGATTCATTAATACAACTTAAACTCAACACGTTTTTGTGGATTTAAGTTGAGTATCAACATGTTTTTTATAAGTTTAAGTTGAATATAAATGGATTTGAATCAAATTTTTGTCGGCTTACATAATTCATTTAATACATATGTAGTTTTTAGGTCAACTTGCGTAATACAAATTTGACTTGAATTAACTCATTTATAATTTCATTGATTAATCTAATTATATCTTTAAATTATTTAATCCATTTATTGAACATTTGCTTTTAAATAAATACATCAATTGATTTTAAATAAGCAGATTAATTGTGTTACATAATTGATTTTAATATGATTATTATTCTTATTAGGTTTGAATTGACCAATACAGTGAAATATATAAGTTTTGATATGATATAAATATTGTCTATCAACATGAATTGTTGTACTTAATACATAAATTTTTTTTACTATATATTTTTAGAAAATATTTTAAAATTTTAATCATATTTTATTTAAAAATTTTTGAAAATAAAATATTTTTTTATACTTGAGATATTTTAATTATTAATATCAAAATTTCAAATACAAAAGGTAGAAGCCTGTTATCATTTAAATATTGAATTTCAAATTTATTTTTTTATTTTTTCAAAAAGTAACGGAATACCCTAAGAAAATTTTGCTACAATGACAAAGATATATTCGTTGGAGATACCTCATGATCTCATATTTTGTACTAGAAGGATATGCGGTTGGAAGCCATTTGCCCGTGGGATTATGAGAGTAAAAAACAAAAAAGAAAGATAAAGAAGAATCTTGTTATGGAGGCTTTTAATTATCCCATTCTTAGATTGCAAGAAATGACGTTTTGATACCTTTCAAAGGATCGGCAAATTCTTGGCTACGAGGGTAGCAAAATACTAAATTTTCAATTTATTAAAATTAAAGTTGATTAAGGGGAGGTTTGATAAAACTTAATATTTATTATTTAATGATTTAAGTTAATTTAAAGTTAAATTATATTTAAATTATTGACTTAAAATTTATTATTAAATTTTTACTTTAAGTAGTAAAGTCATTTGATAAAATTAACTAAAAATTTATTTTAAATCATCATATTAACATATTTATCCTCATAATTTATAATAAGATAAAGGAAGTCTAATAACAATGAAGGTCATAGATTAGTAAAAAAAAGATTATAAAGATAATTAGGGTAAATGAAGATAAAAAGTAAAATGAAAATAAGGATTTAAAAATAAATTAATTATTTTTACATATTATTTAAATTTATTTTTTATTTTAAGTTATACTATTAAGTTATTTTACCAAATACATTTAATTTATTTAATAATTTAAATTAAATTATTAAGTTATTTTAAGTTATTAAATTGATTTATCAAATACCCATTAACTAAATTAGTATAATATTTTGTTTCAAATAATTATGTAAGGAATTATTTTTTAATGTATAATAAAATTTTAAATTTTTAAACATTTTCATTTTATTTTTATATCTAATTAAATATGTTAAGATATTTTATTTTCTTATTTTTTCAAGTGTGCTAATGTGACTAAGTTTATTATAAAATATTTTAATAATTTATATTATTTAGTGAATAGTTAGAAGGTAAAAAATTTTGCTAACCAAAAGTATGCTTCACCAATTTTTATTTCTTAGCTTAAGGCAAGAGTGCTTAATCACCTTGTGAAAATTTCTCTCCAAGAATGACATGAGGTTATGCTAATTAAAAACAACCTATGTGTGATGTCCCACATTGGATATGAGAGAAAGTTCCTGACGCTATATATGTAGAGACTTCTCTTAACTCTGTAGACACGTTTTAAAGCCGTGAGAGTTCATTTGGGCCCAAAGCGGATAATATCTACATGGTTGGGTGCAGGTCGTTACAAATGCTATCATAGCTGATCTCTGACCCCGGTGTGGGGGTTTGTTTGGCCCCGTAAGGGGTGTTTGTCTATTTGGCCCCGTAATCCCATGGGACACAACGAAGACGTTGTGTTTGCATGAGGGGTGTTTGTGATGTCCTACATCGGATATGGGAGAAAGTTTTTGGCGCTATATATGTAGAAACTTCTTTTAACCTTGTTGACCCGTTGGGTCCAAAGCGGACAATATCTACATGGTTGGGAGCGGATCGTTACACTATGACTTACTCAGAGATGTGTATATGAGAACTTTCGTACACATTTATTCAACAACTATGAATATTGTCTACTTCAAGTTGGTCGATCACTACTATTGTCATAAGTGATGTTAAAAGAGTGTCACAATTAAAGGCATGTTAGGTCTCACATTGCTTTCCAAAGTATGGAATATGCTTCTTACACATGCATGGGGAGTCACAAACATCAATCATTTCGTTTGCTCAAAGGGTGAGATGCCACTTAGCAAAGGCAATGCCACATTGGAAAGTGTTTCATATTCTATTTTTGAGATTAATTAATAAAATCTATGGTTGTAGAAATATTGAAATTTTCTTTTAAGAATAAGTATATTTGGTAATTATACAATTAGTTTCCTAAATGGAATCTCCTTATGTAATTAAGAAAAAATATAGGAAGAAATTTTGGCACAAAAAAAAAAAGATTGAAATTCTCTTTCTGGGTGTAATTGAGACTTTGGAATTTTAGAGCTTTAGAGTTATAATCTCCTTCAATAATAATAAAAGTTCTTTTTCATTTTTACCCGTGGATGTAGGCTTTAAGCCAAACCATATAAGTCGTTACGTACTTTGTATGTTTTTGTTTCGTTATCTTATTTTTTTTCGCTCTATTATTATTCTTTGTCATGGTTTTTCACAATAAAACTAATATCAGAATTTAGGTTATTAGACTTAGAATGATGACAAAGTTTGAAGTTGAAAAGTTTGATGGAGGAAATGATTTCTGTTTATGGTGTGTTAAAAGATGTGTGCCTTATTAGTTCAACAAGAGGTGCCCAAACACAAAAAGGTAGAGAGGCTCTACCAACAATAATGTTTGATGAAGAGAATGATGAATTTATGGAAAAAAACGCACAATGCTATTTTGTTATGCTTGGATAATGAGGTACTTCCTGAGGTTGCAAAAGATGATACAATTGTCAAGTTATGGTTGTAACTAGAAAGTTTGTATGTGATGAAGTCTCTTACAAATCGTTTATATTTGAAAAAACAATTGTTGACTCTTCAAATAAAAGAAGGTACATCCATTATAGACCATCTTTGTGGATAATGATGTATGGTAAAGATACTCTCTCCATAAAGGATCTTAGAGCATTCTTGAACTGAAAGGAGTTGAAAGAAAGGTTGCTTGAGACTAGAGAAAATGACTCAAGTGAAAGTTTGGTGGCTAGAGGGAGAACATGAAAGAAAAATAACGACAAAAGAGCCGATCTAAATCTAAATCAAAGTTTAGAGGAAACAACAAGTGTTTCATTTATAACAAAAAAGGGGCACTATATGAGAAATTGTCTAGATTGTAAAGGAAAAGAAAAAACAAGTTTCTAATTTTGATAATGCGTAGAACAAATTTTAGACACTACAAGTATTCTTTCAATTATTGTGAATAACTTAGGTGATGAGTGTATTCTTGATTTGGGGTGCTCCTATCATATGTTTCCCATAGATGAAAATATCGAGATATATCAGCGATATATTGTGTATCGAAGGTTTTTGACACGATATTTCATGAGGATTTATTGGGGAGACAAAAAAATCAGGAAATATCGCCAAAATATTGTCGATATATCAACGATATATCGGCTTACAACGATAAATCAACGATTTTATCAATTAATTGCTTCTCACGTGAAAAAATCACCGCTCTTTTGAGTGTGATTTGACAACTCAAATCACACCCGCGATGATCTGATGGCCCAGATCAGGCTCGCATCCAACGGTCATGGTGGCAATCCATCCAATGTCCTAGATTGAATTTGGGTTTGATCCAACAGTTGGGATGATATTCCAACGGTTATTTTATGATCCAATAGTCATATTTCACCCAGATTTTGAGCAACGGCCAAAACTGTTTTTCAACGATAAAATCATCTTTCAACAACTATTTTGACCCAAAATTTTCCTATAAATAACTCATTTTGCATCAATTTCATCCACATTTGATTTCATTCTTCATTTGATATCTCATTGCTCATAATTTTTCTAAGGTTGTTCAATTATTCAATTATTTTAAGGTATGTTTGTTTTAAATTGTAATTAATTTTGTTTTCAATTGTAATTAATTAATGTATTTTCAATTAATTAGTATATTTGCAATATAGATGATTTAATGTTATTTTTACATTCAATTGTAATTAATTTATATATTTTCATTGAATTAACTTAGGTTAATTTGATTATTTAATTATAGATGGATATATTTATTTTAAATAATTATTTAATTTTATTTTCACATTCAATCTAGTTAGAATTAGATTCAACTAGTTAATTTGAATCTAGCTAGAATTAGATTCAACTAGTTTATTTTCACATTTAATTATATGATTATTGTAATTTATTTTAACATTCAATTATAGTTATTTTGTATATTTAGTAAATTTTTCATAGACTTGGATTTAGATTCAAAAAATTAACTTAGCTAAATTATTTAATTAATTTAATTTAATTAGCATAAACTAGTATATTTGGAATATCAAATATGTTCATTTTTTATGATTATTGTAATTTATTTTCACATTCAATTATAGTTAACTACATTTAGTAAATATTTCATAGATTTAGATTTAAATTCAATAATTTTTCCATATTAAATGATTATTTAATTTTATTTTCACATTCAATTATAATTAATTAATATATTTTGTAGATTTCTAATAGATTTAGATTTAGTAAACCAACTTAGCTAAATTATTTAATTAATTTAGCTATTAGCATAAATTAGTATATTTGGAATATGTTCATTTTACATGATTATTTAATTTTATTTTCACATTCAATTGCAACATGTTAAATTTAAATGTTTACTTAATTTTTATTTACATTGAAATCACATTCAAGTGTATTTTTTTTTTTTTTTTTTTGTAATAGATTTAGCATGGCTAGTGGAAGTGGAGGTGGTCCTCCCATGCCAGGGCGAGATCTAACTTGGAAGTATTGTTCACTAGTATAAGGGAATAGAAATGAGACAATTTGTAATTTTTGTGGATTGTTGATGAAAAGTGGAGGCATCATACGATTCAAGTTCCATTTAAAACAAAATGACCCGCATAATAACACCAAAAAGTGTCTTAAAGTACCTCTCGAAGTGAAAGAAGAGATACGATCGATGGTGCATGACAAAACTAAAGCAAAAGCAAAGAAAATTGTAGATATTCAAGAGATTGTGCTCAGGTACGTGGCACAATGGGGGCTAGTGACACACATTTGATAGACGAAGATGATGATGATGAAGATGTTGAGGATCAAGATGTGTATATGTATCCAACAGATATGCACCTGGATGAGCAGGATGCATATCGATCTGCAGTTTGTGCCTCGAAAGCGATAGAATGGGAGCGTCAACAATATGAGAACATCGTAGGAAGCAAACGTAAAATAGGGGAGTCTTCATGGCCTATTGTACACCGATGATGACGTGGAAATCACAAAGTATGCAACATTTGAACCAATCATCCCCTATTGCCTTTCGCTGTACAAGTCTTCTGCAATAAGACAAAAAAAATTAAGGATATATTCAAAGGTGGTTCAATTAAAGAAATGATGAGACGCTTAATAAGAAAATTCTTCATTTATAAGAGCGTTGCACCCCAAGAAGCAAACTCTCATCACTTCAAGAATATGATTATTGGTGCACAACAAGTAAGTAATTACTAATTTTTGAATTGTTATATTGTTTTAGACTTTTAGTAAGTATAGTCTTTTGTGACATGTTTTAAATATTTGTTATATATGAATTGTAAGAATGAGAATCAAACCTCTATCTCCATATGAAATAAATAACAAGTATTTGGAAATGAAGTACAAAGAAATTGAAGCTTATGTGAACCAACAAAGAGAAAAATGGAAGTCATATAGGTGCACAATAATGTCATATGGATGGACAGGGCCCACGAAATTAAGTATTATTAATTTCATGGTTTATTCGAAAGGGACCATGGTGTTCCTTAAGCCAGTCGATGCATCGAACAATATCAAAGACCACAAGTATATATACGAGCTATTGAAGACTGTTATCAAATAAGTCAGTCAAGAAAATGTGGTCCAAATTGTCACAGATAATGGGTCGGCGTTCGTGAAAGCAAGGAAATTGTTGATGAAGAAGTTTAACTTATATTGGACTTCATGTGCTGCACACTACATTGACTTAATCTTTAAAGACATTGGCAAAAGACCCAGTGTTACAGATGTGATAAACAATGCTCGCAAGATAACCAACTTCATTTACAACCATAATTGGTTACTTGCATAAATGAGAAAGTATTGTGGTGGAGACATTGTTTGACCAGGAGCTACAAGGTTTGCTGTCAATCATATTGTTCTTAACATTCTTCTTAAAAAAAGGATTGATTCGAAAAGATTGTTTATGAATGATGAATGGGCACAATACAAGCTCAATCAAACAAAATTTAGATGAGATTTGGATTAATTAATGTTTGACCATACGTATTAGGACAAAGTGACAAATATAGTTTCATTATATGAGCCATTATACGTGGTGCTTCGACTTATGGATTCTAAAGTAGTTCTCACACCATCGTTTGTGTATGAGCTTGCATGTGATGAAAGAGAACCTTATTCGTCAAGGAGCTGGAAATTGGATCTTCAAAATAATAAAAGATTGTTGGGAGAAAACACTAAGACATCCATTTCATGCAACATGTACTTAAGTACTATCTTTCTTTATAAGTTTTTAATCTTAATTTATTTAATTTTCTCAACAAAATACTAAATCTACTTAATTTTACTGTAACATACTTCTTGAATCCAAGATTTCAATATAGGCGTGGAGTTGGTAGTGATCTAGAACTACTTCAAGCAGTCCATAACGTTTTTGCAAAATTAGACCCAACTACTGAATCACTTGGTCAATTTGGAAATGAGGTAAATAAAAAATTATTATTTTTGTCAATTTAATAAAACAATAATTTCATTCATCAATTTATTTTAACGTTTACTAACAAATATGGTATTAACAAATTAAATGTTGAATACATAGTTTATGCTTTTTTGAGATGCCAAAAAAGGATTCGGTGATTGAGTGATAGTTGTAGCAAGGTCAACCATGGTGCCTGGTGAGTATTTATAGGAAAAAATTGATTATCATTATTGTAAATTCACCACATAAGTATTTGTATAATTATGAAATTGGTTGTAGCTGAATGGTGGTTCATGTATGAGAATCAAACACCTACATTAAGGAAGTTGACCATCAAAGTTATCTCACAAACTGCATCGTCTTCTACCTGTGAGAGAAATTGGAGCACGTTCACTCTCATCCACACAAAGCAACGAAATCATTTGGCTTACCCTTGATTGGAGCAATTAGTTTTTTGGTTACTATAATATGAGGCTAAAGTTACGCAATATGGAGATAAAAAGTGATCGAGATGCTAAAAAATATTACCTTGATCTTCTTGACATTTCAAACAAAGTGGGTAAAGAAGAAAATAATCAATTGTTCCAATGGGTTAGACCTATACACTTGGATGATGAAGTTGGAAATCCTGATCCACGAATTGCAGCTCATGCTCGAGAATTCGGACTTAATGTTGAACTTGTGTTGTCCGAAGAAGTTCACTTTGAAAGTTTTAGCAAAGATACTGAGAATTCATTTCAGGCAACATTGAATTCCCACCAAGAGGTTGACTCCACAAGTGGTGGCCACAATAGTATACCTAGTGTTGTAGGTACTTTTGCTTTTAGTTACGATGGTTCAAAAGGTAGAACTGATGATAGAGGTGATAATGCGGGAGGAGATATTTGGGAACGTCAACAAAGTCAATATCCAATGAGCCAATTTACTTGTGAAAATGATTTCACACAATGCACACAGAATGAAGACTATGACTTTAGAAGAGTTGGTCTAGACATAGGAGCTATTGGGAAGCCCCATAGAGGAAAATAACGAACGATAGAACCATATAACAAGGAGTTTCTTTCAGGGAGTTTTGAATCTATGAGTATAGGGACTCAATTTAGTGACTCCTTGAATGAGGCTAACATCTACTCTCCTCATGTGATGAGTTATGGTCAACCTTCAAGTTCAATTGATGAAGAGTATGGTATGCAGAGTTACTCCCATTCCGTACAAATGTCATACCAAGTTCCATATAAGATGGAATGAGGATTTGACATTAACACATGGGTGAACCTTGAGTGTCCTATCCATGTAGAGGTAGTGGCAGGACTCAAGAGATATATGCATGACATGTTAGAATTTTTAACCAATATTATCGAAGATCATTGAGTTGGTACCAATATTGCCTCCAATAACAAAACGAGATTCATCCATCTACCAATTCTAGTGAACCACATCGATCCTCATTTTGGTATTAAAACGACATTGCAATGTAATGTGTACAAATTATTGATATTTAATGAAATGATTATTTTATGTAACTTCATAATGAGTGTACAATTATAAAATTAACATTTTTTATCGATCGACATGATATGATTACATCTAATATCGCAAATTATTTCATAAATATATCAAATTCTTCAACAAAATAACTTTAAAATGTTTATTATACTTCTAATTACATTGCTATGAAGTTTTTCTTGCATTTCCATGAGTTTTTAACAATTTTAGGCTTACTGAATATTTTTTTTTCTAAAATATCCACTGATATATCTTTGATATATCCGTGATTATTGATATTTTTATTCTTGATGTTTCCTAATAAAGATTGGTTTAGTACCAACCAACTTATGGATGGTAAGGAGATTTTCATGGGAAATAATGTAGTTTGTAACGTTGTTAGGATCAGAGAAGAAAATTTCAATTTATATTGGCGAAATATCGTGTATCTAAGGATGGCGATATAAATTTCGACCTAAAATTTTGATAATCCGATTTTTTGGTATTTATCGTTATTTATTGTTGATATATTGACGATACATTGATATTTTTTAATTTTTCGCCGATTTATCTGCTTGGTCAACGAGGGTTGCTGTTGTAGTTGGGCTCGGTCAAACACAGCAAGCACCAAAGCATGTTTCTCTTTGATATATATTATGCACCAAAATGTACATATATAAACACTAAAGATTATTTTATTTTTACATTTGAATTAATTTATTACCAAAAATATAAAAACATGATTTTTCCTCCTTTTTATATAATCTATATATTTATCAAATATAAAAATATAAATATTAAAAAATATACATATTTTATTATTTATTTGATATAATTGAATACATTAAAATTAAAATAGATTCTAATTTTAATATTAAATATATTTTAAAATTAAACATATTATCACATTATTGTTGTAACATAATATTATGAAACTTAATAATAGATGTATACTTATAAAATTTACATATATTTTAAAAATATTTTTATTTCTTATATAATTTTTTAGAGTATTTTTTATTGATTCTAGTAAAAATAAACAAAAGCCTTAGCGTCGAATAGATTTAAATTAAAATGGTTTCCAATTTTAATATTAAATATGTTTTAAAATTAAACATGCTATCATATTATTGTTGTAAAATAATATTATATAACTTATTAATAAATATACACTTATAAAATTTATACTTTTTTATTAATGCATATAATATTATTATCAAATACGATAAATTATATAATACATATATCAAATTTTTGAACAAAACAAATTTAAAATGTTTATTATACTTCTAATTACATTTCTATGAGGTTTTTCTTATATTTTCATGAGTTTTGATCAATTTTAGACCTACTAATATTTTTTTCCAAAATATTAGTCAATATATCTGATATATCCGTAATTATTGATATTTTTATCCTTGGTTAGGATAGATACAATTCGAAATAAGATGCATTGTGACATGGTAAGGGAATTAACTAATGTTAAGGCATGCTTCAAAGTTGAAAAAAAAAAAAATTGATTTCTTTAGGTACACTTGACTTCAATAGATGCACATATATGTCTGGAGATGGAGTTTTGAGAATTTCAAAGGGTGCTCTTATTGCGATGAAGGGAAAGAAAATTAATGGTCTTTATACATACAAGGAATTTGGTGCCAGGGACCATGAGAAGTTATGAGACGTGCTTGGGTCTTTTGGTTGAGTAGGTGGTTAAGAGCCAGATTTTCTTACAAGCCATCTAGTAAATAGATTGAAGTTCTTATTACAACATTAGAGCCATTTGATTGGGAAGAAAGCCTTGTATTACTAGTGATGACAAGAAATGAACAGACCTAAAATTTCACTCTCCCCTCTATGGCTCCATGTGGTCTTGGATTTGGGTAGATAAGTCTTTATTCATCACTCGTTCTTCCTCCAATGATATCTCCAACGCCTCCAGCCTCTCCAACATTTTGAACATCCTCCCATAGACAGCACCATTCCCTACCTTGAACTCACAATTTTCTTAACTTTTGTTAAGAAAATTGCAAATGGAAAGGTGGCAGAAGGATGGATGGTCAGCACACACGCATTCCAGGGGAAAAGTTGATATCAAATTGTAGATATCGACAAGAAAAAGGAGATTGAATTCTTAAGACAAGTGGAATTTGGGAGGCTGGCATTCCTCTCAAATCATAGTTTAAATTTCCTTGTTCATTCTTTTATCGTTATACAATCCTCCAAAAGTCAAAAGAGCCGGCACAAGAATATAAGAAAAGATCATAACCAAACTATGGGTATTTAAAGGTAGGAAAAGTTACAAGACAAATGTCAATGGAGGAAATATGGAATATGAGGCACCATTCACAAAATGGGCACCCACTTCCCTTGTATATATATTTTTTAGTGTAAGGAGATCAAGCAAAGCCATAAAGTGCCACGGGCTGGGTGTGATGGCTAATTGGAATTGCACAAAAGAAGAGACTTTGAACCAAAAAGACGTGTTGCAGGAGACATGTCCTCATAGTCAAGGAGATCAGTCATATACGCCTATTAAAATTTTTCTTTACTAAAAATGTACGTCTATTTAGGCATCGAATCAATTCATTTATGCGTGTTGCTTCTAATGATTTTTTTTCGTTTCCTTGACTTCTAAATATGACAATGCCTTTGGAAAAGTATAATTCTAAAGGACTTTGGTATGAATACTTGTAAATATTTCCTTTTGAAAATCTTGGCATTTCAATCCATCGCTCAAAAGCACAATTAAGGGCCAGGGTTGCTTCTATTCACTTTTTGAATCAATTAAAGTATAGGCTTTTTTTGGTGTTTTTAATGGACAAAATTATTTTATTAGTTGTTTCCTTACTTTATCGATACCATTTTAAAAACATCATCAATTAATTAATTTCATATGTATAACGAGTATTTAATGATTTTATACCCAAATTTCATTTATTTATCCCACATATGGTTTCCTTTTTTTTTTTTTGGGCATTTTGATCCCAATTATTTGTACTTTAATATCATAATTTATAATTTTATTTTATTTTATTAGACCGATTCAAATTTTATCATACATTTTTAACTATTCAAATTTGAAATGTGATAAGTAACAAGCAAAATAATTTCAATCAAATATGAAAATCATAAGACTATAATTAGTATATATATATATATATATATATATATATATATATTTTATAGTTAATTTAGCTTTTTTTTTCCATATATTTGGTAGTTTTAGTTTGATTACTCAGAACAAGTATATATTATATAGAGACTTTATTAATGAAAGTTCGAGACTATTTCATAATTTCTTTCTCTTTTTATATTTATTTTAATAAACATCAATTTTGCCCTTTATAGTTTATTTTATAAAGTTTTTTTTTAAACAATTTTAATAGAAAGAGTATTTTAAAATAATTTTTAAAAATCGTTTTATGATATTTTTGAAAAGAAAAATTTATTTGAGAATTGAAAATATTCTCAACTAGCGTTTTATATTTACAAATTTTTAAAAAATGACTTTTATTTATAATGATCTTTCTCGACCATTAACCATATTTTTTTAAAACAATCTTTGAGCGAAAAACAACTCAAAACATTAAAAAAAAAAAAAAAAATCCCTAAAAAGACTCTATTCTCTTAAAAAGAATCAAAGCATATTTTCATATTTATTTATGAAAAAGAAAAAAATTATTATGGAAAATAATTCCAAACATAACGTTTTTTTTTTCTTTAATAAATGAACGGAATATAAAGAATAATCCAAAGCATGGGCCTGTGAGGAAGGGCATAGATTTTTGTACAATCACATGATGATTAACCAGAAATCGTTTTATTATACTCAGAATATAATGACAAATATTAATAGGAGATTATGATGTCTCATTTTCCACGTGTCAATCATTCTCTCCAAAACATTTTCTCGGCTCCAATTATAATAAGAAAAATTTGTAGGGCAGAGGAATGATTGGGGAAGAAATGATTCCACATCCACAACACAGATTCTAAAATAATCGAATGCACTAGCAATCATATTCAAAGACATCAATGTGGTCGGTGAGGTGAGGCACCTAGATTGGTTCAAGTTTGATGTAGCCTCTCAGAGGGTCCACAACGACATTTTCGGCCACGCCCACGTTTCAGTCCTTTTCCTACCACAATCAGGTCTATTCATCCCACAAATGCTTTAATTTCTTTCATGTTGTTGAACATCATAACTTGCTCCCACATGCCCCTCGAGAGTCAAGAGTCACGTTGTACTATTCTAAAAAATATGGGGCTTAGAAAGTAAGTTATATTTTAGAATAAATTTGAAATATTTTTTATATTTTTTTTATCATAATATAAACATAATTGAAAACATGAAGAACATTTTGAAAGATACTATGTTGTACATTAGTGCAGAGTTCCTTCATAGAAAATAAGGTTGTAATTTTAATTTTGAAAATCTTAAAGCAATGTGATATATATGTTGAAAAATTGATTGTTCAATATAATATTAGAATTTGATTTAACGGGAGGTCATAGGTTCAATCATTTCTCTGTGATTTATGGTAGTTCAATACCTTAGGATAAAAGTAAATTAAAAAAATATAAAAATTAAAAATTGAAAAAAAAAAGGAATTTTAATTTAGATGGTGATGAAGATCTTATTCTTGTCTTTATAAATAATAAATGATTCAAAAATGAGAAATAAAAAATATTTTTCAATTTCTGTATGATAATTTATATTGCTTTCGGAGATCCTAATGAATAAGAAATGGGAAATTTAAATTTAGGAGTGTTGACTGTTGACTGCTGATGATGGTTGCATGTTAGATTGTGGCTTGGCTTCTTCCATTTTGCAGGGACCGTGTAGTTTGGCAGGCATTTGAACAATGTGATCATCTCATTTTCTCTCTTACTGCAGGCAATTTTGGACTTATTAGATTGCGGGTCCAGTCACCTTTGAACAATGGGCTGTGGTTGGCTAATCATGTTATGCTGGATTGGGCTTGGGCAGTGTCACCTAACTCAGTGGTGGCCCAAAAGCCCAACCCGTTAAAAAGGGTGTGACCCTCCAATTGTAAAAGAAATTTTAGGTTTCTTTCTTATTTTATGATATTTTCTTGGCAACCAAATGAACTCCACGTGTTTTGATTGGATCCCTTTCATGTAAATATTTTCAATTTTGAATCCGGGATAAGAATTTATTTTGATACGATTTGTAATACCCATAATAGTGAAACTTAAAGGCATCCATAGGATTAAGGAATTGGGTTGACTCTTTAATGATTAAATATTTTGAATATGGCTTAGGATTGATTTTAATACCATTTATATCCTTTATGATTTAAGATTACTGTAACTTATAAATGTGTCCACATGATCAAATAGGAATTCACTCTATATAATGTGAAAAAACTTTTCTTTTATATGACATGAGATATCATATAATCTAATTCATAAAAATATTTTCTTATCTTAATAAAAGATATGTTTGTACTAATTATAAACACACGATGAATTGATTTTATGCACAATGAGATTACATCATAAAACTAAATGCTTTATATATGCCAATAGGCATTTTATGAACGAAAAAAATTATTTAAGTACCCTATTTATCTTTGGTATCGAGACATAATAATGAGTTTCTTGTCTTACTAATATTGAAATTCTTATATTTATTTAATAAAAAAAAATTGGATAAGCCTATAAAGGAAGACAAAATGAATAAAGGAAATTTTGGAGGAGTAGGGCCTTTAAATGATGAACAAATATGGGTGCATTTGCTCATAAAAAATGAGATAAGCTCAAGACGAAAAAAATCATGATTTTTCAACGATATTTCCGTCAAAACCAATATTTTCATCCTTATACTTATTAATATAAAATTTAGTTCTCTTTGTTTTAAGGAATAGAATTTTTCCATTACTACCAAGAAAAGAACAAACCTAAATGCCCTTCCTCGGGAATAAGGTACATAGCATAGTTAGTATCCTTTATATGCCTGCCTAAGTATATGGGATAAATCTCCTTTTTTGTTTGTCATATTTAATAAGATTTTATTCGCATAAAACAAGAGGGAAAATTTTAAAACTATCTTAATAGAACACTTCTCCAAGATTTTAAAGCTAATGTTTTGCATAAGTTTGTTTTTCAAAATATTGTTTCTAGTGCAACTTTGATGATTGAAGTGGTTGTACATTGGGAAATAGAACACATAGGCTATGTTTGGTTCCCGGAAAGTACAAAGGAAAGAAAAAAAATGCTAAGGAAAATGATTTTCTCATGTTTGGTTGTCCTATGAAAAATATTAAAGAAAATCAAATATAATTAAAACTAATTAAAAACTTATATATTTTTAAATTATTTAATCTTTATATTGATGAGTTAAAATAAATAAAATGAGTTTGAAGTAACAAAAAAAATAATTTATCAACTTTTAATCTATTTTTTTATTTTCCTTCACTTTTTCTTTCCTTCTACTTTTCCTTTATATTTTCTTTCCCTCGCATTTTCCCTCAAATTTTCCGGGAACCAAACATAGCCATAATGTTTTGATGGAAAAAAAAAACATCTATTTTGAAGATTTATAATAATAGTAACGTTTATATAGGTTGAAAGAATTCTTAAAAGTTCATATTAAAAAAGTAATGATTTTTTAAAACCTTGAATTATCAAAATTTATTAACTCCTTTTCAATCATTTTTTTTTCATATAAGAAATTGAATATTAATAGTATATATTATCATAACAAAATTTTATGATAGGATATTTCTTAGGAAAGTCCCTTCCAAAAATATATTCTTATAGAAAAATGTTAAAAACTTACAAATTGACTTAAAAAAGATTTTGAAACAATTTTTAACGACCTTCATCTTGGCTTAAATCCCTTAAGTTTCAAACAAATTAGAAAGTCTTCTATATCACGTTGCTCCCACATCTATAAAGGGCCTCTAGGAATTGAAGTCATCAATTAAGTTAAGATAATCCTTAAATTTAAATGTAGAAATAAACTTAATGTTCGTATTTATTGTGCTCTCTACTTAAGTGATCTTTTAAATTACTTGTGTAGTCACTCTAAGTGCATAAACAATAAAATCATTACTAGCATGTGGTGATTTTCTTTATTCCTTATCCAAGTCGTATTGTTACTTAGTGGTGTATTTTCTTTATTATTATGATGTTACATCTCTTTCTCATTTGGTTTTACAAAAGGTTTCATTTTTATTATTCTTAAAGCTTTATGTGTTAATAACAAATTCAAAGGATTTTGAATATAGATACCACACCTTATACCTTTTTAGTTTTTACACCATCTATATACCCTACAAATGTTTACTTTCTAACATTTGATTCCATCTTGCCTTCATTTATATAAGCATAAGCAAGACAACAAAAAATTCTTAAATTTGTATAATTAACAAAAAAACTAAACCATACCTTTTGATGAGTCCTACAATGAATAGATATCGAAGGAAATCTATTCATAAAATGACAGTTGATTTAACTACTTAAGCCTAAAATTTCTTCAACAACCCTATATTTGAAATCATACATCATGTTTATATAAAGGAGCTATACTCGTCCATTTTGCCATACCATTTTACTTTAGAGTATGTAGAACTATACAATATCGTGCAATACCTTCATTCATGTAGAATTTATTGAACAATTTTCAATAGAATTCTCTTTATTTTTATCCATTTTCATTGTCGGTTATTAAGTGCTTAATTTATTTTCTTTTTTGCTTCTTAATCATGGTTTTTCATTATTTGAACTTCTCAAAATCATCATTCTTATTCTTCAAGATATATACTCAAAACTTTCCAAAGTAATCATCCATAAAAGTCGATGCATATCTTCCATCACCATATGATATAACTTGAGGAGAGCCACAAAAATATAAATAAATGTAATTCTTATGAATGATCGGATTGAATTTAGCCCTACTTTATTTCTTAAACACACAATGCTTGCAAAATCAAACTCTCACATTTTCTATCCATCGAGCAAATCTTGTTTGCTCAAATTGTTATTTCTCTTGCACTTACATGCCCAGGTCGCATATGTCACAATCTAGTAGTCTCTAATATTAATTTTAAGGTTGAAATTGTAATTGCACCTATAATTATGCTACTTGATAATGTATAAAGACCATTAACTTTTTACTCTTTCATAATAACAAGATCACTCTTTTGGAATTCTAGTAACTCCACCTCCAAAGAAATCATATTTTTCTTAAACTTTAAAACATGTATTACATTAATCATTGTCATTATAAAACCATCATGTATTGTAATTCAAATCATTTCTATCTTAATAACCTATTATTTCCTATAAGAACCTCCCCACAATCTATAAGTTGGTAGATACTAAATCAATCTTGATTGTGAAATATATGATAAAATTAAATAAACCTTTTCTACAATTATTTTTCTCTCTTATTCTCCACATAGCCACCAAACTCTCGTTTGAGCTTTTTGTTCTACCCATAGACATTCTTTTGTTCAACTTCTTTCAATTTAAAGCTATCTTAATGTCCTCTTCGGAGATAGTATCTCTATCATGCATGATTATATCCATAAAGTGTTTATTTATGAATTACTTGCTCAAGGAGTGTTTATAATTAACACAAATCAAGCCAAAGTCTCCAATGTGCACAATGTGCTGCTAATCAATGACTAATGAGGCTACTTTAGCTTCTAATATATATATATAGAAATTATTTATCCCCCTAAATTTTATCTTAAGTTAAATTAATTTTAATTATTTTATTTTTCAAATTCTATTTAATTTAAAATATATAAACATAATAATAATCTTATTAACGATTCTTCTTTATATATTTTATATATTAATTAAATGCAAGAGAAATATAAACTTGTAAAAAAAATATTAATATTTTTTAACACAAAAAATGCATACATATATAATTTTTTATATCTTGTTTATGAAACATATCACCACTTTACTATTGAAAGTGTTTTAGAAATTTTTATATTATTATTAAATGTCACAAATTATTATATATGTATATTATTTTTATCAATAAAATAATTTTAATATATGTATTATTATTATTTTTATTTTTAAAAAAATTTCTTATAGTTTTTTTAAACCTTTAAATGAATATTGATCAATTTTTATTTCATCAATTTTTTTTTCTTCCAAATTTTCATCCAGTATTTCCATAAAATCCATGCACTGATATTTATAAGATTTCCAATATTTTAGTGCTTGCTCTGAAGGACCGAACCTTCACTATAACATGCACAAAATTTGGCTGACATAGGCCATTAGGGCGTTTCCACGGGAGGTCCATGAACTATATAGCTTGTACAAGTCCAGACAGCAGGCTGGGTAAGTTGCTTATTAAATAAGAACCTGAGACTCTTGAAAGGATTAAAGGAGGAACCACATGCTGAGTTAAGCAAGCCACACCAGGTTCCTCGTTAGGCAGATATCACTCACCAAAAATTTCAGTTCTTTAAAAAATAATCCCAGGAAAATAGGTGTTTTCAAAAAAAAAAAAATGAAAGAAGTATGATATCAAATATCATAGCTACATTTTCCGCCTTCTCTGCCTCCTGTGAAAAATAATACCCAAGCCATCTTTAACAGTAATTTAGTTTGTCAGTATGCAGTGCCGCCAGCCCATATACATTCCCGACTATTCGGTTTGCATGAAAGAGAAAACCAAACCAATTGACTAAATAATGATGACCAATAATAAAGGACACAACCAGGGTCGATTTTATGATGCAAAAGCTATTAACAAAGTTCTATACCTGCTACTACCATATTAAAACAGATAATCAATGTCTAAATCCGTACAAAAAAGGCCCCATTTGCCTCAGACAGAGCATAATTTTTTCAAGCATTTCTTTTCGCAGATTCACTCCCCTGAAAAACCCTCATCTCTGAAATCCTAACTAGGGCTAAGAAATACTAGCAATCATATGGTAAGACCTTGTGGGGGAGCAGCCACAGGTGCCTTTGGCTTGGCCTTTTCCACAACAATGGCTTGTGTGGTCAGGACCATTCCTGCAACCGATGCTGCGTTCTGCAAAGCACATCTGGCAACCTTGGCAGGGTCAATGACTCCAGCCTCCACCAGGTTTTCGTATTTGTCTGTCATTGCATTGTACCCGACTGCCCATTCACAAGCCTTTATCTTCTCTACAACCACCTCTCCTTCAACTCCAGCATTGTGGGCTATCAATGATGCTGGTGCCACCAGTGCCTGCATGGAACAGATTGGTTCAGCTCCATCTCCCAAAAACAAGCAGAACAAGACATGGTCAATTACTAAAGTCCTTGTTTGGTGTCATGAAAATGATTTACCATCAAAGTCCATATTTCAACAGATTGAATTGTTGGACAAGCTAATTTAAGTTCAGTTTAATGCTGCTAGCTAGAGCATGCCCTTCCTAAAATGCCTGATAGGAACAAAGATTTTACAATTGTTACCTTCTGCACAATGTCAGCACCAAGACGTTCATCTGCATCTTCGAGCTTGTCCTTAATTGCAGGGACATAAGTTGACAGGTGAACGAATGCAGCACCACCACCAGGCACTATCCCTTCCTCTATGGCAGCAAAAGTTGCATTCTTAGCATCCTCAATACGAAGCTTACGGTCCTCAAGCTCTGTTTCTGTTGCAGCCCCCACCTTTATAACAGCAACCCCACCTGACAATTTGGCAATTCTCTCAGCCAGTTTTTCCGTATCATAAACGGAATCTGTCTCAGCCAACTCTTTTTTTATCTGAGCAATCCTAGCCTGTATCTCATCCTTTGATGCAGCATCAGCAATGATGGTGGTTGAGTCCTTGGTAATGGTCACCTTCCTTGCCAAACCAAGCTGCTCAACTGAGGTATTCTCAATAAGCAAACCCAGATCATTGGCCTGAAACTCAGCTCCTAAACATTGAAAGGAATAAGATCAGCCCACCAAGTAAAAACAAAATGAAATGCATTCATATCAGTCTGATAAGTTAAGATTGTGTGGCTTCTCATGATATGCAGATTTCTTGAATAAGGGAAACAGTTAAGTCACTTTGGCAGGTTCTCTATAATCAATGAGCTTCAATTGAAAAGGTCCTCTAGTATCAACACCTTTTTGAAACAAAAAAAAAAAATTGTTCTAAGAAACTCAGCATTTTACAACCTCTTTTACTAAATTTCTCATTCTACCAGAAAATGCCAGATGACCATTTTAATAATATGTCATCCAAAGACCACATGAAGTATCCATGATCCAAGGTAAATAACAGTAAATAGTCTAACCACAGCACACTTAAGGATATGGAAACAGCAGAAGCTCATGCGTACAAAGTAAAATAATAATCACACTTTAAGCACATTATGTTCCAGAGAACATCAGTACCTGTCATAATAGCAATATCTTGAAGGAGAGCCTTTCTCCTCTCACCAAAACCAGGGGCTTTGATGGCAGCAACATTAAGTATTCCCCTGAGCTTGTTCACAACAAGAGTAGCCAAAGCTTCTCCAGTGACATCCTCAGCAACTATAAGCAGAGGAGATCTCAGCTGAGTGGTCTTCTCTAGCAGGGGAATTATGTCCTTTATCGTTGTGATCTTCTGATCAGTGACCAACACTCTTGCATTCTCAAATTCAGCAATCAGTTTCTCAGGGTTTGTAACAAACTGTGGGGAGATATATCCTCTGTCAATCTGTGGCAAAGGGTCACAACAACAGTCAAAAATAAAGTATAGAAGAAAGGAAAAAAAATAAAATCTAGTCACACATTAGAAGAACATTCAGACCTCCATTCCTTCTTCGACATCAACAGTTGTTTCAAAAGAGGATGATGACTCAATGGACAAAACACCATCAGGCCCAACCTTATTAATTGCATCTGCGATCATGGACCCAATGAACTCATCGTTTCCCGCAGATATAGAAGCAACAGCTGCAATGCAAAAACAAAAAAAAAAGAGTTATCGATTCCATGAAGGGAATCAATAAATAGAGTCCTTTAATATTGGAGCAAATTGACCTAAGACACATAGCTAGCATACTACCTTTGATATCGTCACCGCCTTCAACAGGTCGGGCTTTCTTCTCCAGCTCCTTCACTAACTCATGTACTGTTTTGTCAATTCCCTTCTTTATGGAGACTGGATTTGCACCAGAGGTAACACTCAACAGGCCCAGTTTGATTATTTCTCGGGCAAGAACAGAGGCAGTTGTTGTGCCATCACCAGCAGAGTCATTGGTTTTACTTGCAACCTTTATAAAAGGTTAAAACACATTAATAAACAAACAAATCTCAACTCCAAAGTAACAGAATTTGACATCAACAAGTTATAGAAGATTAGAAAAACATAACCACTATTTTCGAGTGGGAAAACTGAGAAAAAGGAAAGGTCTAACCTCTCTAATGAGAGCTGCACCAGCGTTTTCCATAGCATCAGCTAGCTCAATAGCTCGGGCAATTGTTACCCCATCATTCACCACCTTGGGGCTCCCGAATTCATCCAGGACAACATTCCTTCCTTCAAAATGCAAAATAAGTTTTATCAGTTAATTCAAGCATTCATCCCTATCACCTCTTCCCAATCATCCATAAGCCAGGCTACAAGCATAGGGCCATTTCCTAGCCTAAATTCCATGACAACAATGATCAAACCATCCTCGCAATATAATACCTCAAGAAAAGAAACCCAGAAACGCAAATCACAAAAGAAAAATTTACTATTTACAAAGACATCCCATTTGCAACAATCAGGTTTCCAATCATATAGCACCTAACCACACCATAAATTCGCAAATCTATTTCAAACATCAAAATAGAAGGCAAAGTACAACAATATTCATGCCGTTGATTTGTGAAGAGAGAAGAAAAGAAACCTCTAGGACCAAGAGTAAGCCCCACGGCATCTGCAAGCTTATCAATGCCAGCCTGAAGCGCCGCCCTTGAACTTTGGTCAAATGCAATTTCCTTAGCGGAGGCACGAACCACAAACCGATTGTTTGATGGCCTGTAATTAAATTTCGGCCCTTGTTGTTGGTTCACCCTCCTTCTGAAGCTCTCCTGCGTCAATATAATAGCAATAATGAGAATACTATCAATCATCTGATAATTTTGAGATTAAACCCAATGAAGAAACGAATATTTTGGGAATAACAACAATTCAAAGACCCTGCACAAATTTTGTGTATGCTACCCGTATTTCTTCCAGAGAATCCCCTAATTTTCCCGAGCATCTAGAATTCGGTTGAGCTATAGAACCCTTTTGGCAATACAGAATTTTTTTTTGATAAGTTTTTGACAATACAGAGAAATTACAAAGCAAAAATGCCCAAACCTTCCAAAACGGATAACACAACTCACAAAACTATTGGAGAAATATACATCTTCAACAACGGAGAACAAATGACTCAAGAAATGAATTTAGCTTATTTTCCCAGCCGTTTCCAGAGCAACCAAACAGAAAATCCGAAACCCAGAAACAGTCAGTTGGGTACATACCTGTTTGGGAGAGCGGATAATTGACGCTGTGGAGATGGCATTGGCGGAAGCCATTAGGCCTTTCGGTGGTGAAAGGGTTTTTGGGTGGTGGTTTGTGGATAAGGACCGAGGAGGCGAACAGAGTATAGTGTTTAGTATTTGGGAGAACTAGGGCTTCATTGTTGTAATAAGGGGGTGTGGGAGCTTCCAGAAGCTTCCGACGCTTCTAGAGCCGTTGAGGCTCTATGGACTCGCCCTTCGGGCCGGTCTACATATTTTTATTTATTTTTAAAATAAATTTAATATAAATAAAAATACATAATAAATATATATATATATTTAGAAAAGAAATAGAACAAATAAAGTTACAACAACAAAATTTGAAAGAAACATGTTAACCAAAAAGTAGATAAACTTTTAGAACAAAGAAAGATAGGATTACCAAAAAAACAAAAATTAAATAACATTAAAACAATTTGAAAACTTTAATTTAGAAGAAAAATTAGTAATTAAAACAGAACGAAAAATAAATCATTTTGAACAAAAAAGTTTAGCAATAAAACCATGTAAATAGTAAAAGCTATAAACCCTAAAGATAATGTAAAAGAATTTGTCGAAGAAAAATTAAAAAGGGTAGAAAAGGAAGTAACACCTTACAAAAAACAATTAGTTTAAAATTCTAAAATAACTAGATTTTTAAATTAACATATTATAAATTCAATATGAAATATTGTATATTTAGACTCAATCTCTTAAAAAACAAAACATTAACTATTAAAAAATAAAATCGATAGATAAATGTATTTAGAAATAATTCTAATAGGAATAATAAAACTCCATTGTAAAGAAATTGGAGCACTTACAAATATTAACCTTTTAAATACTAGAAATAATACACTAAGACGAGCTCTTTTAGCTAAGAGAAAAGTTAATATGAACCAAAATTATGTAGTTCTTGGCTGTATACCTCAAATTTTTATAGATCTTAAGGAATTCACAGAAAAAATAAAAATAATTGTAAATACTAAAGGTTATGACATGGAATTAAGAAGTAAGAACCTTAACATAATTATAGGATTTATAGGAAAAACTACTAATGCTCTAAGTTTGAAATGTATGATGGAATTTGATGATATAGTAAAAACCTTTGGAAATAAGGTTATAAATATGATAGAAGCAAAACCTGTAAAGATAGACTATTTGTTAGGATGGGAATGAGAATTACCCCAAATAAATAAAACAGTAATAAAATATTCAATATCTAATAGTTTATATGAAAATAAGATAGAAGTGCAAGTATAACTTTTGGAAACTATAAAACCGTAAATGTAGGGGTAGAGTCAGATAGTGAGATAAAATCTATAAATGTTATACAAGAAGATATTTTATTAAACATCGAAACAGTAGAAAACCTATACAAAAATTTAGAACTAGTTAATATAATGTTAGAAGAATTTAATAACCCAATGTTACTAGAAGAACAGGTGGATTAAGAAAACTTTGTTGATATAATGTGTAAAAACTATAAAGACAAACAAATAATTGAACAACTATATAAACCAAATTTGATAAAAAAACTTATAGATATCAAAACAATAAATCAATTTATTATTCAACTAAAAGCTAAAGAAAACCTAGAAACAATTTCAAATGAGTCAGTAAATACAATAAATGTATAAAAGGAATTTGTAAATGTAAAAATTGAAATAGTAAGGTATAGCAAGTCGTACAGTAAGCCAAAAAAACCTCAATGGAGAACCAAAATAGAACCTTCTAGTTCTTTACAATCAATATGTGAATATGGAACAATATTAGACATAGATAATACATAAGACCTTAAGAAAACCATAGAAAATTGGGAACAATCCTTAAATTCGGTTGGTGTAGTAGTATCATTTGAAAATCAACAAGAAATTTATGAATTTTGTAAAAGCACCCTTGGAGTAATCGTATTACAATTCTTTAGAAACATGAAACAAGAAAACAATAGTTATTTTCAAGAAGTTAGAAATAATTTTAGCATATTTGTATTTATAAATTTAATAAAACTATATTTTTTAGGAACAACTCAAGAAGATATAAAGAAACCTGCTATATATCTTCATAAGTTAGAACAAATAAAATTATATAACCTTTCGTATATAAAAAAATATGAACAAAAATTTAGGAAATATGCAATCCTTGCTAGAGTAGATAGAACCCCTGAATATTTATATATATTAAAACTACAAGGACCTGTAGGACTTAGAATATGGAATGAATTTTCAACATCCGAATATAAAAACTCTCCTAATATAAGTGCTAGAATAAAATTTGTAAAAAATTGGTTAGAAAGAGAATGTGTAAGTATAGGATAAAGAAGCCAAATAAAGAAATAAAATGTAAATTAACAACTTTGTGGAAAATCACATATAGGAGAAAATCTAGACATAGGATGTAGAGAATATAAGTTCAGAAAACCGAAGAATTACAATAAATTTTTAATAAGAAAGTCAAAAATCTTTTCTAAAAAAACGACCTTATCAAACAAGATATAAAAAACCTAGAAAGTTTTGGATAAAAAGAAAAATAACTAAGGAAATAAAAAGACAGTGTAAATGTTATTTGTATAGTCAGGAAGGTCATATAAGACCTACATATCATGAACTTAAAAAACCATCAAATGAACGAAGTAGAAAAACCTAAGTAAAAATCAACCTAATAAATGAGTATCAGGTAGATAGTGAAGAATAAGAACTCATTAGTGAATTAGATTTTGAAAGTGAAAATTCCAGTGTATATAGTATAGATGATAGTGAAACCGAAAGAGAATAAATTTGTATGAATATTGAAAAAGAGGAAAATCAACCTAAGAAAACTTCTTTAAATTGAGAAAAACTTGTACAACCTTTAGAAAGTAAAATAAATCCTTATATTATGGAAAAATTTATAAATAATAATTAAATGAAAAATCTCAGAAGAAGATGAAGGCAATTCAAACTCTAAAGAAATAAAAGAACCAATAAGTCCTGTAAAAACAACTATACAAACAACAGAACAAGTAAATAAGACAAATAAAGTTAAATCTATCATTTTCCCAACAAAAACCAAGTCTATATGGAAATGACTGGTTCATATCATAATTTTGTATTGGTTTTAGGATGAAAACTAACTTGGTTATTTTGTATTGTTATCCCTCCTTATAAAGAATGTACAAAATTTAAACCTAAAATGAAAGGATATAAACTTATAGTAGGTACAAGATAAGTTTGAGGTAACACTAAAGTTATGTTGTTAATTATGATTGGTACATTTGAAATATACTTGGTTAATATTAGTTTTTGTTGATTATATTGGACTAATTCTATTGGTTGAGCAGTGTTTATTGGTCTTCCTAAGATACTAAAGTTTCAAATAAAAGGTTTCTACTAGATTTAGTATCTAACATTGTATTTACTTTTGATTCTATGGTTTTTAATTTAATTGTTGTTAGAAAAATGATAGATTTAACTTTATTTGTCGTATTTACTTGTTCTATTGTTTGTATAGTTGTTTTTACATGACTTATTTTATTTTATTTTTTTTTTCTTTAGAGTTTGAATTGTCTTTCTCTTCTTTCGAGATTTTTCATTAATTATTATTTGTAAATCTTTTCACAGATTATAAGGATTTATTTTACTTTCTAAAGGTTGTACAAGTTTTTCTAAATTTAAAGAAGTTTTTTTAGGTTGATTTTTTTTTCAATAATCATACAGATTTTTTCTCTTTCGGTTTCACTATCATCTATACTATATGCACTTGAATTTTCACTTTCAAAATCTAATTCACTAATGAGTTCTTCTTCTTTACTATCTACCTGATACTCATTTATTAGGTTGATTTTTGCTTGGGTTTTTCTACTTCGTTCATTTGATGGTTTTTTAAGTTCAGGACATTTAGGTCTTATATGGCCTTTTTAACCATACAAATAACATTTACATTGTCTTTTTATTTCCTTAGTTCTTTTTCTTTTTATCCAAAACTTTCCAGGTTTTTTTTATCTTGTTTGATAAGGTCGTTTTTTAGAAAAGGTTTTTGACTTTCTTCTTAAAAATTTATTGTAGTTCTTAGGTTTTCTGAACTTATATTTTCTATATCCTATATCTAGATTTTCTCCTATATGTAATTTTCTACAAATTTGATTTATATCTTGTTTCTTTATTTGACTTCTTTCTCCTATACTTACACATTCTCTTTCTAACCAATTTTTTTTACAAATTCTATTCTAGCACCTATATAAGGAGAGTTTTTATACTCAAATGTTGAAAAGTTATTCCATAATCTAAGTCCTATAGGTTCTTGTATTTTTAATATATATTTATTTAAATATTCAGGGGTTCTATCTACTCTAACAAGGATTGCATATTTCCTAAATTTTTGTTCATATTCTTTTATTTGGAAAGGTTACATAATTTCAATTGTTCTAACTGATGGAGATATATTGTGAGTTCCTTTATATCTTCTTGAGTTGTTCCTAAAAAAATATAGTTTTATTAAATTTATAAATACAAATATGCTAAAATTATTTCTAACTTTTTGAAAAATATTTTTAATTTTATTTACAAATTATATATTTTTGTATTTAACTCATGATTTTTGTGCATTCAATAATAAGTTAAATGGAATTTAAAAAGAAATAATTAAAATTAATTAATTTCATTACAAATTTATTTTAATATTTTATTTTTTTAAATATATATAAAATTTAGGTGTAAACATAAAATATATAAGATGTGGGCCATCATCTTCAATAAAGGCATGTTTGCCCTAGTGGCATAAAGGTTCATTTTGACCAAATCTTGCTTTGACCCATAAAAAAATTGGGAAAATCTTGATAACTTAGTAAAAAATTTGTGGAAATAGGAAAAAAAAATCCTAATAAATGTGAAAAAAAAATGAAAATA
>JAAKHE010001173.1:22507-53528 GCA_011039315.1 Vitis labrusca | reverse complement strand
AACCCTTGATCTTCAATGGAGAGCAAGTCACTATCTAAAAAGACTTCTATGATCAAATATAAATTGGAACAAAATTGCCAACATATAAACAAGACTCAATGTCCTAATAGTTCTTATTGACAACCAAAGAAGTTTGAGATGCCATTTGTGACACCTATTCAAATTTGGAAAATTCTTCCCAAATATTTGAGTTAAAGATGAAGGTTTACCAACCCAAATAAGGAGATCGAGAAGTGATCATTTATTACAATGAGATCATGACTCTGTGGCAAGAGTTGGATTTATATTATGATGAGAAATGGGATTGTCTTAGTGACAACATGAAATATATGAAGCAAATGGAAAATGACAGAGTTTATGCATGTTTTGCTAGACTTAACAAGGATTTGGACAAGGTTAAAGGCTAGATTCTAGGTAGAAAACCATTGTCATCCATCAAAGAAGTTTTCTCTAAGGTATGAAAAGAGAAAACTCAAAGAAATGTGATGCTAAATGGAGAACCATGACTAAATATTGATATAGAAGGTTTTTCTCTTGTATTGAAGGGACTTAACTAAGATAGAGATTGATGAAAAAAAAAAGCCTTAGTACAGTCTCTACAAAAATGCTTGTATACTTGTGAGACCTGGAAATTGCACGGGAAGCCTCAAAATTGGAAAAAAAAAGCCAAGTGAAGATGACAAAGCTTTCTAGGTTTCCAATACTGATCAAATGCAACAAGCTACTTTAGAAATGCTTTCTTTCATTAAGGATCAACTAGAACGCCTGTATAAGTTGCTTCAATTTTCCCCTTTCATTGTAAACTCTAACCTGTCTCCCTTTTGTTCATTAGCTTAAAAAGGTAGTTACCTCATAGTCGTTCTTGTTAGTGTTAATTACACTTCTAGTCATCCTTGGATCATCGATACTAGTGAAATTAATCACATGAGCAAATCTTCCAATCTGTTTTCTTTTTACAAAACTTGTGTAAAGAATTAAAAAATTAAAATAGCTTAAGGATCCTTTTTGCCTATTATGGGAAAAAAATTCATAGTTCTTTCTTTCTCTCTTACTCTTCATAATGTTCTTCATGTTTCTAATTGGTCATATTATCTTTTGTATGTCAATAAACTAATTAATGATCAAAATTTTCAAGTTAATTTCTCCCATTCTCAATGTGAATTTCAAGATTTGTACTTAGGGAACACGATTGATAGGGCTAAACAAAGTGAAGGACTTTACTTCTTTAAAGATGGATCTAACTTGAAGGGATAACCTCAAAGTACTTGCTTCAAGTCTATTTCTAGTATTAGGAATAATGAAATTCTATTATGAAATTTTAGGTTAAGACATCCAAGCTTTTAGCATTCAAAATATTATTTTCCAAAACTTTTCATTAATAAAAGTCCATCTTCATTTCAATGTGAAATTTGTGAGTTAGCAAAACACCACTATAACTTATTCCCTTCACAACCATATAAAACATCAAAACATTTTTCTATGATTCATAGTGATGTTTGGGGTCCATCTAAGATTTCCACACTTAGAAAAAAAATAGTTTATCACTTTCATTGATGATCATACTCACATGCCTTGGATATATTTACTAAAAGGAAAGTCTGAATAGGTTTTCAAAAATTTTCACAACATGGTATAAACTCAGTTTCAAACAAACATTTAAAGTTTTTGAAGTCACAATGGGAAGGAATATTTTAATCAAATCCTAGGGAAATACTTAGAGAAAAATGGTATTGTGCAAATGATACTCCTTAACAAAAGGATGGCTGAAAGGAAAAAAAAAACACCTTCTTAATATTGCTAGATCTTTAATCTTTACAACTAAGGTCCTTAAATATTTATAGGGGGAGACTATTATTACAACCACCTATTTGATCAATTAGACACCATCAAGGGCTTTTCAGTTTCAAACACCTTCATATTTTTCCAAAAAGTGTTTTCCCTCATCGAGAATTTTGGTCAATATTCATTTTATAAATTTTTGTTGTGTCGCATTTGTCCACATTCACAATCATAATTGGGGAAAACTAGATTCAAGAGTTAAAAAATGCATTTTTGTTGGTTATTCTCCAACAAAAAAATGATACGATTGTTCTGATCCAATTTTTTTTTTTTAAATGTTTGTTACCATGGATGTCACATTTTTTTAAACAAAAGAAATATGGTTTTAATCATCATCTTGAGGAGGAGAGTTACAATGAAGATTCTTTCTTTACTAACTTCCACATAGAAACACCTTTTGTGATGCTTATCCTAAATTAAAAAAAAAAAAATGCTCAATCACCTTTAAAAGCACCAACACTCATGGCAACCCCTATTTCAGAAATACTCATGCCTAACTTAAACCTTACTTCAAGAATGCCCAAGATAACCCTGGAAGTAAATAGGTTAAATACTAAAATGAATGGATAATGAATTATTTTGCCCTTAAAAAATCACATAGAATTTGAAATATGTGAGAAACCAAAAAAACAAAAGGCAAATGAGTTCATTGTTTATTCAAGGAAGAGCCTTGAACAAAGTAAAAAAAAAAAAAAAAAAGTCCACTTTGTAGTAGCGCCAAAGCCTATCTCAAGAATATATTTGATTTCCGTCAATCATTGAGGTAAATTCATGTCTAAGTCCAATTCTTCTAATTCCTAAATTGAGTCTATTAATAATTTAGATGTTCCAATTGCTTGTAGTAAAGGTACTAGACAATGCACTAAACATCCTTTGTCTAACTAAGTCCAATGAAAAATTGTCTCATTCTCTTCTCGCATTTACTTCACAACTTTCTAGAATAGGCATTCCTAAAAATATACAGGATGCTCTTAATGTTTCTGAATGGAAAGAAGTTGTTCTTGAAGAGATGAGAGTTGTTGAAAAGAATAAGACTTAGGAAGTAATGAGTTTGCTTGAAGAAAAGTCCATGATTGGCTACAAATGGGTCTTTACAATGAAATACAACTTTGACAACTCTTTAGAAAAATATGAAGCTTAACTAGTAGCAAAGGGATTCACTTAGACATATGATATTGACTATTTAGAAACATTCAGTTCAGTAGCCAAGCTAAACACAATGGTCATGCTCTTATCAATTGTTGCAAATTTGGATTGACCGTTGCAATAGTTGGATGTGAAAAATGCACTTCTCAATGGGGATTTGGAAGAAGAAGTTTATATGGACTTTTTTTCGAGCTTCACCAAAAGATTCTGATCAAAGTTTTGCAAGCTAAAAAGGTCGTTATATGGACTTAAACAATTTCCTAGGGCATAGTTTGATAAATTCACTCAATCTGCAAAGAAACAAGGTTATATTGAGGGACAAATTGATCATGTCTTATTTATGAAGTTCTCACCTGAAGGGAAGATAACTATGTTAATTGTCCATGTGGACAATATTATTCTCATTGAAAATGACTTGCTTGAGACAAAAATTTTAAAGATGATTCTAGATTTTGAATTTGAGATTAAGGACTTAGGGGTCATTGAGGTACTTTCTTGGAATGGAAGTTGCACATTCCAAGAAAGGCATCGTCGTTTCACAAAGAAAGTACATTCTTGATCTAAAAAAAAAACAAGTATGAGTGGTTGCAAACCGACTAGCATTCTTATAGAATACAACTTGAAGCTAAGAAAAAAAAAAATGACAGAAGGACATTTGTAGATACAACATGATATTAGAAGTTGGTTGACAAATTGATATACCTATCACACACTCGACCAAACATTGTTGTTGCAATGAGATTGGTAAGTCAATCCATGCACTCTCCACACGAAGAACGCCTTAAAGCTATCTATAAGATTATAAGGTACTTGAAAAGTACTCCAGGAAAAGGAGTATTGTTCAAGAAGAATGAGCAAAGAGTTGAGGTGTACACTAATGCTAATTAGGCAAAATCAATCATTAATAGAAGATCTACCTTTGTGTGCTATATGTTTGTATGGTGTAATCTAGTTACTTGGAAAAGCAAGAGGCAAAGTGTAGTGGCACGAAGCAGTGTTGAAGCAAAGTTCAAAGCCATAGCACATGGAATTTGTGAGATGTTATGGTTGAAACGTGTCCTAAAATAACTAAGGAGACTCAATACTCTTCTTATGAAATTGTATTGTGACAACAAAATAGCCATCAATATTGCACACAATCCAGTACAACATGACAAGATAAAACATATTGAGATCGATAGACATTTCATGAAGGAAAAACTTGAGGTTAGTGCAATATGTTTTTTTTTCTACAATGCAACAGATAACAAACATCCTAACCAAGGGTCTCCTAAGGTCTAACTTTGAGTTTTTTGTTAACAAGTTGGGAATGATAGACATCTATGCAACAACTTAAGGAAGAATGTCTAAAATTTAGGAGTTAGTTAAGAATCAGAAATTTAAGAGTTAGTTGGGAAAGAAATTCGAATTCCTATTTTTTAGGGATAAGATTTGGGTTTTATTTTTCTAATTGTTCTATTTCATCTAATCCGGTTAGTTTTGGGTTTGTTAGGTTGTTGAGTATTTTATGAGATTGTCTTTATGTATTTATCTGTAATTTCTCAATTCTTAGAATTAATGAATTCCGATTCTCCAAAGCTCATGGTATAAGAGTGAGGTTTGTCCTAACTCACCTTGTGCTCATTGATGTGGATGTTAACAATTGGGTGGGAGTGTCTGACATAAGACGAATTGAAGTTCAATGTCCCACATTAGTTGATTACCAACGTTGGTTGGGCCTTATATGAAAGGCTACCTCTATCCCCTATTAGTTTATGCTTTTGGGAGTATATGTGGCCCCCATCATATAGTTTGCTCTTGAACCTTTGAATGCTACTCCAATTATCAACTTGGAAGAAGGTATTGAAATTCAACTTAAGTATAGTTCCAATGTGTTTGATGATCTTAATTTACCTTTTGCTTTTAGAAAAGGAAAAAACATTGAATTCAACACCTTTTGATAAAATTTGTTTATTTTGATATCCTTTTTGCATCTCACAAAGAATTTGTTACTAAACTTATCTCCTTCAACATACCTAAAACTATTCAAGAGGTACTAAAGGGGATGAGAAGTGGAGGAAGACAATGCAAGATGAGATAAGTGCCTTGGAAAAAAAAAATAGTTTGGAAATTGTGGATCTACTTACTTGAAATAAACAAGTTAGGTGCATGTAAGTGGGTGTTTATAGTAAAATATATAAAAAATGAGACACTTGAGAAGGATTAGGTAAGAATGGTAGTTAAGGGATATATTCATCTTACGTGAAGGATTATGAAGAAACCTTTGCTTTGGTGGCAAAGATGAGTACTATTTGTTGTTGTTGTCCTTTGTTACTAACTTTGATTGGCCTTTGCAATAGTTTGATGTAAAGATGTATTCCTTCATGAGAATTTAAAGAAGGTTTTTATAGAGAAACCACCTGGTATAGAAGAAAATGTCTAGGGAAACAAGGGTCGTCGAGTTTGGTTTGGAAGGTTTTTTTAAGACAATGAAGAGCTTGAATTTTATCCAGAGCCAACGGGATCATATATTGTTTGCTAAATACTTTGTGAATGGAAAAATAACTACCCTCATTGTGTACATTGATGATATTGTTGTGACATGAGATGATTTAGAAGAAATAGGAAAATTAAAAGAGAAGTTGAAAAAAGAGTTTCAAATTAAAGACCAAGAAAGATTTAAATACTTTCTAAGTATTAAAGTTGCTCAATTAAATGAAGAAATTGTGATTTCACAATAGAAGTATATTTCAGATATCCTGAGAGAAACAAGACTAGTAGGTGTAGGTAGGTAGATACACCAATTGAGGCTGGTCACAAGCTTGATGAAGGNAAATTGGAGATCTCCTCCAGGCGCTCCTTGCGGTGTAGATTAAAACCGTCGCCGGAAAGTTCGCTGGAAAAGTTGCCGGCGGTGAATGTTTTCTGACGACGATTCGACCGACCGGAAAGCGTTTTCTCCCTTGACTCTGAGAATAGGGACTGATGACTGGAATGAGAGATGGCCAGAGAGAGAGATGGTCGGATTGAGAGATGGCCAGAGAGATTTGGCCGGAATGAATGATGGCCTGAATAAGAGGTGGCCAGAAGGGATTAGGGTTTCAGAAAACTGGCTCTGATACCATGAAGAATTTCTAAACTCCTTTATTGATTATTTTCGGTACACACCATACACATATATATACACAAATAACTGAATAAGAAAAAATCAATCTAGCTTAATTCTCTCCTAAAATTAGGAAACTGAATCATAAGGAAATATCCTAAATGATCTCTCCTTTTTTATTCCTAAAATACTTTCCTAAATTAAAATCCTAACTTTGGCATTATTTCAACAGAGAGAAAGAAGTATCAAAGGTTGGTAGATAAGTTAAGTTACCTATCACATACCACTCCTGATATAACATATGTTGTGAGTGTGGTGAGTCATTTATGCATAATCCTAAGAAGGTTAAGTTACAAAGTAGAATTTCAAGCCATGGTGCATGGGCTATGTGAGCTTCTCTAGATAAAATTATTTGTAGTGATCTTAGAATAAGTTGGGAAGACCTTATGAAGTTTTACTGTAACAACAAGTTGGCTATCGGTATAGCTCACAATCTAGTTAACATGACTAAAGTAGGCATGTTAAAATTGATTGTCATTTCATTAAGGGAAAACTGGATACTGGGTTGGTATTCACCCATTATATATTCTCACAATAAAAAAGTATAAAAACAAACAACCTAAATTCTGAAAACAAATTGTTTTCAGCAAAAAGAACATACTTACCAAGGGACTTGCAACTCAAGTATTCTAACCTATCACAAACAGGCTGAGAGTGAAGAACATTTACTTACCAGCTAGAGGGGGAGTATTGGGAAATCCATGCAGTAGTTGTTGGATTATACAACCTATATAGGCAAAGTATTTAGAAACCATTCTTTGTTTTCAAAATATAATTTTCTGTTTCTTATATGAAAAGGAATGTAAAGACAGCTGGCAACTTGATTAGAAACACTTTAGCAATGCCATCTTGGTTGTTATTGGTTTTCATCACTCAGTATCAAGAAGAGGTTAACAGAAGTCATAGAGGGACTTTGGCAGGATGAGGAGAGAAAAAAAAATCACCTAATCTAGTGGGAGGTGCTACGTTTTCCAGGAGATAGTAGGGAGTTTGTCAGGAATTCGGACAAGATGTATGAGTTTGCCATTTAAAGGGATGTGATAGATGGTAGGGACTGGTGGTTAGTGAGTAAGGCGAGGAAGAGGGAGAGTGGTGCTCTAAGGAGGTGTGGAGATCTTTTAGAGTGTATTTATGAAAGGGACTTAGGAGAGGGTGGGTGCATTCTCAAAGCATACTTGCTACAAGGTGGGGAATTGTTTGATGGTACTCTCTTTGCACGATGAGTGCATTGGGCAGGTACATTGAAAATGGGGTTCCCATTTGTTCAGAGCAGTGATTATCAAGTAGGCAATAGTGGTGGGCCATTGATCCTGTCAGAAGCTGAAGGATATTGGAATCTAGATTTCATCAGGAAGTCTCAGGATTGGAAGTTTAAGGGAATCTATTCCTTTTTAGAGCACATTTACGAGGTTGAGATGACCAGGAGCAGAGGGAGGATGTAATGGGATAGAAGCTGTCTATGGGTAAACCCAATGGAATCATTCTATGAAAGCTATCTTCAGAAATTTTATGTTTGGCTTTCTTTTGGATTATTGTTTATTTTTTTTGGTGATAGATTCAAAATTTTAAGCATAGCTGTAATTAGTGACGACTCTTAGGGACAGTTTGGATTTAAGCAGTAGTTCTATATCTTTTCTTGTTTACTATGTTCATATCCTTGTCAATATTTCTGTGTCTTGGATCTGTTCAACTCTAAATTAACTCTACTGTCACCATCACAAATCTTAATTGAGCACGTCTTAGACTTTTAATGGTTATTAAAATCATTCAAGAAGAAGTCAGGAGTAAGAAAACAAAGTAACATCTAGGATTTAAAACTGGCATGACTTCTGTTTTCTTGTTCAGAAGCATACCAATCTTTTCCATAACATAAAATTCCAACAGAAACTTTATATTTGTTCTGTTTTTCTTATTAGTTTGTTGCCATATTGGTCTCATAGGTTGATGTCCTACTGTTTCTTCACCATATGATATTGAACTTTATGCACTGTCACTGAGACAAAAATGAACTAGTCATAGTGCAATGAAATAAAGTGGTGAAAACATGATGAAATTCATTTATCATGAAGAGCGTTTCACTCTCATTGTAGGTATTAAAAACCAAATAACAACCAAACCATAGCACCCATTGTGTTCGAAAATGTGTGATCATTCATTACAATAGAAGTGGATTACATCCTTTAAACTTGTAATAAAAATAATGATTATGATGTTGCTGCTAATGAAGGGGAGAGTTAAGACCCTCTTGAGAAGACAACGAACTGAGAGTTTGGTGCCTCTTTGAAGGAAATGATGGCTTCTTCCTGAATGATGGCCTCTTCTCAAGATGATGCAGAGTTCTCTTGGTGTAAAGCCTTCGGAACAATGGTGAAGTTCTCTCCCTCAACTTGAGAATAGTGAAGAAGAGAACTCTGTATGATATGAGAATGATTACAACAGCAGTCAAGTCCCACCACTTGGAATGATCCATTCGAACACCCAGGATAGTTGTGAGGATATGCTCGCCTTTCAGTTTTGGTTCACCAGGAAATGGAGGATCAAACTCGAGCCCTATCAGTTCATTCTTGTATGCCCCCTATATTGACCATGTAGAAGGAAATACCCAAATTAATCAACATAATAAGCATTTATTTACAAGAATTTGTGGCTAAATATATCACAAAATTGGGTCATCCAGCATGGTGCATGATCTACCTAATCTACAAGAAGCTCACCAAGGTATGCTATGATCTGTTCCAAGGAAACTGACTTGGTTTCTGTGGATATGATTATGATCTGATCTAAATATTTGGTACTCTGAATCCTTTTCTATATATATCTATATATATGTATATCTATATAGAGCTATGAATATTCTTTTCGTATCTTTTTGTTTGAAATCCAAATCAATTTTCTCTTGCCTTCTATTCTAATAAATGATTGTGCAACACAGTGAAAACGTGATTTTGTTTGCGGGTTGATTTTGATATATGTGTGTCAAGTAAGCTGAACAAATGGGACATCAGGTCTCATTTTCTGTGGTTGTATGCTGCCTAACATTTAGTCTTTTCGTGCTTGCACATGGTGTGATGCATATAAATTAAACCTTTTAGGGAATTTCATTTTTATTGAATTTATTTTGTTTGGCCTTATCTCTTAAGACTTGTTTTTCTTCTCTACGTTTTGTGTTAGCATTTCCTATGGTTCTTTGTGAGTTGTTTGGAGCAGTGTGATTTTCAGGGGAAGTTACCTGCAAAGCCCATGCTCCATAATTGATATATGAAATTGGGTAGCGCCAAACTGGCTTGGGAATATCAGGCAGCAATCGGAAAAACCCAGATGTCATCATCATGATTCCCTGTGTAAACAGCTACTGAATTATAAACTTACATAATACACAAAAACAAGAAATCTATAAAAAGGTTTAGGTAGTAGTTTTCCTTACGATGATTCCAGCACCGGTTACCATTCCTAGCAAGAAGTTGGGAACCAGCGAAGCTACAATCATCATGATGCTCTCAACAACAGCAATGGAGCTAAGAAGAGTGAGGAAGCCAAACGTATAATGGAGAAATCCTGGCTGGAGTTTCACCGTGTAGTAAATGATAGTTGTGGTAGTAAGTGACATTCCAATCAAGAATGGGAGTGAAGAGAGGAAGTTTGATAGGATAAACACCAAAATTCCGTAGTGCCCATTGAGCCTTTCTCTATAAAACACCTGTTTCATAGAAGGAAAAGAAGCATCAAAAGCTTTAGTATCATGGTTCCCCAGCGGGGTGTTTTTTGCTCCTGAACTGGGATTATTACCTTCATTTCTTCAATGAAGGATGGGAAACCTCCAATGGACATGAATGTCATAAAGCCTGATACAAATCCGCCACAAGCTCCCCGTGCAAGGATTGAAGTATAGCCAGTGCCAACATCGAAATAGATGGTACCAACACAAACAGATACGACTGTATATATTATTACTCTTAACCAGTAATAACCTATATCTCTAGACATGTTCACAGAAGAGCGTCGTGTCAGTGTGGACAGTTGCTTCCACCATCTTGCTTGGCTCCCCCTTTCAGGTTCACTCACGAGTCCTTCCTGCAAAAGAGGTACTTGTAAACTTCCAGCGTTCGTTTATTGATGCATGTTACATTCTGGTAAATAACAAATTAATGTAGATTTTATTTCTCCATTTTTCTTTTCCACAATAGAGTAATTGAACTTTCTTTTTCCTAATGAATGTTATTTTCTTGCAAGTGGTCAATGAATTCATGCAGCTTTTCTCAAAAAGTAGAGAGTTGTTATACATAGAGAAAGGGTCTGAAATGCATACAATGGTTGAGATTTCCTGAATCCTAGCTCTTGCCCTGTTTGCATATTCTGAGAGTTTGTATTTTCGAACAAGCATTGCTTTGATCTCTGCTGTTGCCAAGTTCATCAAAGGATCTGTTGATTGGATTTCCTGCAGTTCAGGAGTTCAAGAAATATAGATGATTAACATACAAATTCCTGGAAAAGTATTTGAAGAATGCGTGAACTAGAATTGCATTTTCTTAGCATATTTTTCAGGTTGTGGATAAAGTTTGAGCCTTGATGAACTTATATTCGTTTGCATACATGTGCAGCATGTAGAGAAATCAATGGTAGTAAAGCTGCTACATCATACGTACATATTTTCTTTGAGATCCCTTCAAGGTGGCAGTAACAACATCAAAGTCTGAATTAATACAGCGAAGGAAGTGATCAGAAGGATTTCTTCTACTTGGGCATGGAAAACCAGCTTCATCAAAGAACTGTAAGAATCTCACACATTGACAGAATAATTATAATTCAACTTTTTGAGTTAGATTTGAAAAACTGCTATGGCTTAAAGTTGTAAGGAATGCACAGTCTTATACCTCTACAGCCTTCTTTGCTTCTCCAGAGTAAATCGTCTCGCCACCAGAAAGCATGAAAAGGTCATCAAAGAGTGCAAATACTTCACTACTCGGCTGGTGGATAGAAGAGATGACTATTCTGCCATCACGAGCTATGTTTCGCAGAGTGTGAGTCACGAAAAAAGCTGAGGCACTGTCAAGGCCGCTAGTAGGTTCATCAAGAAACAAGAGACGAGGCCTCGATAGGATTTCTAGTGCAATGCTGACTCTCTTCTTTTCACCCCCACTTATGCCTCTGAGATGCCAGTTTCCGACCAACCGATCAGAGCAATCTTGGAGTCCCATTTCCATGATTGTTCCCTCTACAATCTCATCAACCTCCTCTCTGGTCATGGAAGATGGAAGCCTCAGGTGAGCTGAGTATGACAGTGTTTCTTTCACTGTTAGAGTTCCCAACAAAACATCCTCTTGAGTCACATAAGCCTGAGAGCCATAGAATTGAGACTTCAGACAATACAGAGTGAAAGTGAATAATGAATCCTATTGATCTATTTTGTTTTTTAAATTACTTGCACTTCAATTCTTGCAATCAATGGAAAATTGGTCGCATCTCATGAGTTCTTGAAGAATTTCATGTCTTATTACTATTCCTATTATTTTTGTGATTTTCCATTTCCCAATTTACTCTGAGAATGAGTTTCCAGAAAGGCCCTTCTGAAATAAAGATAGGGTCAGAAGCACTTAATGTTTAGAAGTGACTTTTCAAGAATTATTGGGTAGGTACTTTTTTTTTTAAAAAAAATGCCAACAAAATCACCAATATTTTTCTCAATTCATTTATGATATAATAGCATTATGGTAAAAAAAAAATGTTATAAGTTAAAAGCACTTAGAACTTGGTAATAATTATAGGAAGCATTTTTAATATTTTTAATACTTAAAAAATTTATCATTAAAATATTAAAAATACTAAAAACATTTTTTAACATCACTCTTAAATGTATTCTTATAATAAAATCACTTGCGTTAAGGCTGAAATCATTTGAAAGGTGATGTTTCATACTCAAAATCTTATGACCAGTAAAGCAATTGAAGTAAAGTATCATTGGAAATTAAAACATTTTTCCTTGAAATATTTTGTTTGGATTTGAAATCCATGGAAGAACAGATGTATTCATGGATACTCACAACACCACCATAGTCTAGTCTCCTCTTTTTCCCATTAAGTAGCACATTTCCAGTCATAATAACATTTCCTGCAAGCCTACCTGCCGCAGACTCAAAGCTTATGTTAACATAATTTAAATGAGAAAAAAAAATTCTAAAAAGTTACAATATTTCCATGATGACTAGCAGAAAGAAGAAAGAATGCCGTACATATTATTTGTAATATATTTGTTATCATGCTAATAAGAAAGTCAAAAAAACAAAAGGCTCATCACCCTCCAACCAAAAATACTAGGACAGCATAAAAGCTTGAGTTATATGGCATGAGTATGAATCAAATGGATGAAATCATGAAACCAATAATAAACTTACTGTCCAAGATTCATGACTTCAATGCGAAACTACTCAAGCATTCTGACACTTAAAGATGAGCACAAATCTATATGTATACAAGGAAAGGAAAAGCAGGCAACTTTAATATGCTTTCCCAGAAGAATAAACAATGAGATCTATCTTTCATATGCTTTCCCAGAAGAATAAACAATGAGATCTATCTCAAAAACCCAAAATAAAAAAATGGAAAGAAAAGGCGCCTCTTGCTGTGCAATAAGAGTGTATTGATCATGGGTTAGTGTTAATGAAAGAAACAGAAAGATGGACCTGCCAAGGAATCGAGAAGCGTGGATTTGCCAGAGCCAGAAGGACCCATAATGGCCATGATCCTACCGGCCTCAGCACACCCACTGAGCCCATGAAGCAACCTCTTTGTGGGTCCATTCCCAAAATTTGGCAGCACCACCGTCAGATCTTCCCACACCAGATACTTTGCTCTCCCGTCATGGCCTTCACCACTCCTACCCCCTCCACCACCATTTGCCACCTCTATCTCCATGCACTACTCCCCTTCTTCACAAAGGAGCTAGAATAGAACAATATAAGAAAAGAAAGAGGAGAGAAGAAGAGGGAGAAGGTGTAATGGTAGATACAAATAGACTGATGACTGATGAAAGAAGTAATGTGCCAAGTAACTACTGGCCGGCAAAGTCCCATTAATATTGCTATGAATAGGCTGTGCTACTGCTGCAGTTCTGCAGAAATGAAGTATGTCTCTGTGTTAGTGAGAGAGAGAGGCTACACATGGCAATGAGGCTAAAATTATAGATTTCCATGACCCAAGTATGGACCCATATAATGCGCATGTTCCTTGACTCCGTATGAGAGGGACCCTACCTACCTTATGTGCTATCACACCCCTTCATTCAAGGTGGTTTAGGAAACCATTAAAGTCCGTAGAGGACTATATATATATATGTATTCTCTCCATATGTCCTCTTAAAAACATTCAGTTGATATGAAGCTAGCTTGGTATTTCTCCATACACTAGACCCATATTCTATTCTTCTTTAAATGGCTGTTGGACCATGAATCTCAAGGTAATATGATTTTTTGCAAGGTTCTTATTTTGATTTTCATTAATTGTTGATGAAACATTACACACCCACAATATTTTTTAACTCGATCTTTTTCTTTGGTTGATCCTTCCTTATTTTATGAAGAGTTGAATAAGGGTTCTAAAAAAATTTGGTATACTTAATCACTAATTATTTTGTATTATTATTCTCTCAAGTATAAGGTTGTGACAGTAGGTCTTGGTATGTAGGAAGAGAATTTCGATAACATCATTTCAAATGTGTCATGGAAAGATAGGCCAATTTTGATCTAATCAAAGAAGTTAATTTGAGGAACTAGGAAGATGGGTTGGATATTTCCATCTGCCAACCCTAGGTAGCTGGGGTATACTTTTATTATGATCAGTCAACACTCTTTATTTCATAGGCCACGACACCATACAGCACACGTCTAAAAAGAGAGGGGGCACATGATCAGTCAGCTGCAATAGTTATTGAAGGTCATATTGGCTTGAATGATCAACTCAATTTAATTTAGACTTATGAATTTTTAGCTAAACAGCCCATGAACTTCTCCATCTTTGGTCTTCGTTTGCTAGCTAGGTAGGACAAATATGCCCATTTTACTTCATTGCAGTTTGGAGTGGGGCTTTATCAACACTGCAATAAATTTCATTCAACCGACCATACACAGTTATTTTGCTTTCTAAAAGATGGTAGGTTTTAGTTTTAACCTATGTATGTAGCAGGGAGGAATAGTCTCTAGATCTTTGCTTTGCAATTCTCTCTTCAGATTCCTTTTTAATATTTGTATCCACTTTGGACCACTTTCAGCTCTAGCTTCATACTAAATTTTTGTTAGGTTTTGGTCAAGCGTTTGGCAGTACTAATAAGTTAGTTAATTGGAAACAATACCCATCCTATGAGTGTGAAGCGAATTAATATTTCTGTCTTATTCAATAAATACATTGCATATATGTGTATGCATATTGCATTAATTTCTGAAGATCGAGCATTGATACCTCACATAAAATTCTTCAAGCATACGTGTCATAAGTGTTTTTAAAAACAATTATAAAAAACAGTTTTTGAAAACTGTTTCTTAATGTTTTATAAAATAAATATCCGTTTTAGAACCTTAAATGTTTTTTTATCTATTTTTTGTACTTTTATTAAAAGCATTTTTATCTAGGATACTTCAATTTTAAACAATAATTAGAAAACAATTAAAATGTATTATTTGAAAACACCGTATTTTATATTTTTATTATTATCAAATGTGTTTTTCAATGCTTTTATTCCAATAACTTAAAATTGTTTTAAGAAACCCTTATCAAATAGCATCTTAGCTTTTTTGTGATACTATTTCAACATCTTCACCCACATGCTTGCACCCATCAAAGTCAAAAATGATGAAACTCGTTGATTATTGAGATGGTGTCCGTTAATTATTAGCTTCCATAAAATATGTAATACATGTAATTTGTGATTCAATATATGGTTGATCTCTTGCTGGCTCTAGACTATTGGAGAGCTAAAGCCCTCTTGTGAGGACAGTGAATAGGGAGGATGGTGCCTTTCGGAAGACAAACATGGCTTCTGTCTCTTACGGAGAAGTTGCAGAATTTTGCTGGTGTATAGTGTCAAAAGCAGTGGTGAACCTTGCTCCTTGAGCTTCAGAACAGCGAGGAAGAGAAGTCGGTATGATACGGCAATGGCTAGAACAGCAGCTAAGTCCCACCATTTTGAATGACTTAATGAAATTCCAAGCATGGTTCTCAATAAGAACTCCCCCTTCAATTTTGGATCACCAGGTATAAGAGGATCGAACTCAAGCCCTATCAGAAGACTCTTGTATAATCCCTAGAGTTTGCATTATAACATTAATGCAAATTAGCTATCTGAATATATAGTTCCTTTGGTCTCAAATCATTCAATGATTGATTATTTCTTCTCTTTTGATTTATAAAGGCCTAACTGACAAGAAGCACTAATCCTTTCAAGCTTTGAAATGATTTATCTTACTAAATCATTCCAAGAAAAGGATCCAAAATTTTGTTTTTAAGAAGTACCTTAAATGTCCAAGCCATGAAACTGATATATGAAATGGGGTAGCGCAAGAAAGGTTTGGGCATATCATCTTGTTTTCTGTAGTACCCGGAGGCCAGCATCATAACGCCCTGCATAGACAACCATTAATTAGGGCTGACATATAATCGATAATGGACCGCCCGTGCTAGACTGAAGAAGATGATGGATGGATAAACAAAGAAGCTAGCTAGCTGATTGCTTGGGGTTCAAGATGTAGCTTTGCTTACAATAAATCCACAGCCGACTAGGATTCCCATCTTGTAGTTGGGAACCAAAGAAGCAACAAGCATCATACTGCTTTCTACTGCAGCAATGCAGCCAAATAGAACTAGGCATAAGTAGGCATAATGTGAGAAATCAGACCCAATTTTTCCCATGTAAAAAATAATAGTTATGGAAGAAACTGAGATTCCAACCAAGAAGGGGAATGAAGATAGGAAGTTGGATAAAACAAATACAGCATTTCCATAATGCCCTTTGGTCCTTTCATGACTAAAAACCTGCTAAACAAAGAAAAAAGAAGATTAGAACCAGTACTAGTGCCATGCCATGCATACTTTAATGATGTTAATCATTGATTGCTTAATTTTTTTTCCAAATTTTCCCTAAAAAATTGTTGTTTACCTTAACTTCCTCGATGAAGGAGGGGAAGCCTGCAATTGATAGGAGTGTCAACAAACCCATTACATAACCGCCGCAATTTACACGAGCCAAGAGTGCAATAAAGCTTGTAGTGGTGCCGATATCATAAAAGACGGTACCCACGGATAGAGATAGAAGAATGTAGGCTAATACCCTTATCCGGTAATATCCCCAGTCTCTTGACATGTTTACAAAAGACCTTCGCACAAGTGTTAAAAGTTGCACCCACCATCTTGCCTTGCTTCCTCCTTTTCTTTCAGTCACAAGTTCATGCTATGGCACATGAAGTTTTGATTATATATATATATAGGCATTAATTACTATAAGAAAGTGTATTATCAAAAGATAGAACACATTAATAACTGATCTGGGGTTCTTGAAGATTAATGATATCTGTATGATATATCCGATAGACCGGAAGGTTTAATATTCATGTAATAGGACCTTTTTATTTTGAGGCTTTTCTTCTAGAAATAGTTTTTTTTTTTCCATAATAGGAAATTGTTTCTTTCTATGTATCCCTGGATTATGAGGGTAATGAGAAAACAATTTGAAATACTATTTGTGTGGTTACGGGGGTTTTGAAATTCAAAAGCTGTGGATCTATCACCTTCCATATGATAGTGAAAGATTTTTTGTAATCTTCACTAATTATGGACTTAACCGGGTAAATTATTAACACTGATCTAACCATAGAAGAAGTTTTCAATTTGTAATATGGACAAAGTTTGATTGAACAAACAAATTTAAAATATATTTAATAGTAATTTTAAGAAATGTTTTTAACATTTTTTACATTTGAAAAATAAAATTTTTCAAGTATTAGAAAGGTTTGGACTCATGGTAAATTGACACATTGAGATGTGTGATATGTTGGTTAAATAATGATTACTATTACAAAATTGCAATTAATGATGCTTAGTATAACTACTACAAAATTGTAATCAATAAAGCTTAATTCCTTAAAAGTGTCAAGCTAAGCATAAGGGGCACGTTAACTTAGGAAAGACAACACTTAAAGAAAAGAAATTTTATTGCACAAGGAGGCTTTTACAAGACTAGATGCTTATGAGGTTCTCACTTGGTGTCTTGACCAAATGAGGTTTTTATCTATTTATAAACACCTTAGGAACTCTTAGGAACTCTTTGGAACCTTAAAGGTTCCTTAGGAACTCTCTGGAACCTTAAAGGTTCCTTACAAATCAAGAATTCTCTAGAAAACTGTATACAAAGGTTATTTACAAGACTTGTCTAGAATTCTCATATAGCTCCATACTCTTTCCTTATCTTCCACCTTACTATAGCTATGTGTGGATATCTCTAAATTTTTCTAGAGTCTTCCACACTCTTCCACTAGTGTAGATGACTCGAGGTTCCACAAACTTCCTACTTTCCTATATAAAAATAAAATTAAGCCATCTATGAATATTTTAGAAAAATAAAATTAATTTTAAACAATTATTTGATTGGTCAAAAAGTCATATATTTTTTATAAAGCCTTTCAAAGTGTAAACAACTAGAATGACATGATAACGGAAGAAAAAAAAATTCAAAAAGAAAATCTTCTCCCAAAACCATATTAATTTGACATCGAGTGATGATTCACCCTCAGAAGAAAGGAAAGATGTCGAGGACATAAATGAAAACCCTAGTGGGATGGAGAATTAATCTTTCAAGAGGAGTTGGATCTGGGATATAGTAAGACTAGGTCTTAAAATTTTATCAAAGAAGAACGACTACCAAAGAAGCAAAAAAATGGGCAAAAATATTAATCTAAACTCATCAGTTAAGCTCATATATAGTTGAAAGGTTCCGTACAGTGTTGGAGATTTCTCGAATCCTGGATCTTGTTTTGGTTGCATACTTTGAGCAATTGTATTTCTCAATAAGTGTTGCTTTGATCTCTACTGCTCCCAAATTCATCAAAGAATCCGATGACTGTTCGGGTTCCTGTGGGAAACAAAATTTACAGGGATGAACCATAGAAAACTTGTATAGTTAGCAGAAATCCATAAAGTTGGACTCCTAAAGGAGTCTTAAACATGGAAGATTTGATTCAAAAACAATGGCATGCAGCAAACATACATGCATTCTATGGGACCTAATTAACGTGCTCCTGACCGTGTCAAAGCTTGAATTGGTGCAGTGAAGAAAGTGATCAGACGGATTTCTTCTACTTGGACATGGAAATCCCGCCTCGGCAAAGAACTGTAAAATTTAATAACCAGCAGAGATCAGCACATGCAATATTCTTAGGGTGCTTCGAAATATATCAATCTAGAAATTTGACAATTGAGAATATTCATATCTTTTTCGAAGAAAATGAAGCACATAATAATAATGAAGTATCGTTTTGGTACCTGTAAAGCCATCTTTGCCTCTCCAAAGTAGACGGTTTCGCCATTGGACAATAAAAGAAGGTCATCTAAAAGTGCAAACACTTCACTGCTCGGCTGATGAATGGAAGAAATCACAGTTCTTCCATTGAAAGCGGCGTTTTTAAGAGTTTGAGTTATGAAGAAGGCTGAAGCATTGTCAAGGCCACTAGTAGGCTCATCCAGCAACAAGAGATGGGGTTGCGTTAGGATCTCTAGGGCAATACTCAGTCTCTTCTTTTCTCCACTGCTTATGCCTCTTAAATGCCAGTTTCCGATGAGCTGATCAGCACAATGTTCTAGTCCCATTTCCTTGATTGTTTCCTCTACAATGCTATTGACCTTTTCTTTGGTCATGATAGTTGGAAGTCTCAGTTGGGCTGAATAAGTCAGGGTTTCTTTAACTGTCAAAGTTCCCAAAAGTACGTCTTCTTGGGTCACATAAGCCTGAAACAAGTCCAAGAATGGATGAGCAAGTGATCAAAGAAACCAACTTGAGAGGCTGTTCCAGCTTGCACTTTGTCTAACTTGTGAGTTGTGACAACCCCACCTAATTGGGTTGTCATCCATCCCTATTCTAATAAATAATTTTGGGCACATACCATGACTATGAGCGTTATCTTTTTCGTCTGATGGACTTCTTGGATTTGGTTGGTATCGGATCCCTTGTTGGGACTTAGGTTTGGGGCGTGTACTTGGTTTGGAGCCTAGATATATACCTCGACTAACCCAAGCCTTAATGCTAGGGTTAGGCCTAACTTGTGGGCCACATTGGTTTGTGTTGAGTATACCTCAGGCCTAGGCATATCAATGGGTTGGGCCGCGTTGGGTTCAGGCCGTCTTGGCTTGAGATTTGGTTCAGGCTTAGGTTGGGCTAGAAATTTAATTTCAACCCAAGGTTGTGGTATGGATACTTGAGGCGTAGGCTTATAAATGACTTGGGCTGGGTTGGGTTGAGGTGGAGCCTAGCTTGGGTACAAGTTGAGAATTTAACAACTTTTTTTTTTTGGCAATTTCAAATTTCTTTTTGAAACTCATTGTTTATGCCAAGTTTTTACCTGCTGGAGGCTGGCCATGTGAGATAATGAAATATCAAGAGCTTGCAAGGAGACTAAATGAAAGGTGAGAGGAGGTTTGAGAGAATAGCACTGGAATCAAGGACAGGCTATGTGACAACAAGAATTTCTTTCTTATTTTATTTTATGAAAAAATGAAGCATTTTTATTGTACTTAAAATAGTAATTCTCACATTAATTGTTCGAAGATGATATAAAACTCTTGGAGATAACATATCACAAAGACATAATGGTTTCATGTTAATCTTATTTTGGTCAAAATTGGCTCAATACATGTCAATCTTGTTTTCATGAACTTCTAATCTAATCACCCAACGAAGTCCCTCAAACCAGTTTTAGTGTGCTCAATAATGGGAAATGTTGAATCTACCACTTAAATGTACCGAATCCATTTTGGATCCATGGAGACCTACTTCTTATTTGGACAAAACATATTAACATCAAGATGTGTCAAGAATGACACATTCAAGAGTGTAGTAGGGGATTGTCTAGCCATAAATAGAAGAAATATCTACTATTTCCTATAATAAAAAGAAATATTTGTCTCCTTGAGGTGCATATAATATTGACTTCACCAAGAGGTGAAGTAGGATAGATCCCCTCATTATTTGCCCTAAGGGGTACATCCATATTCCATGAGCATCTAGGTGACCCTATGATGTATTTAGAACATCTTTGTCTAAATGACACAACATCATAACATAAGAGATGTTTAAAGACAATATAGATCTTTACATGCATCAAAGATCAAAGACAAAGATGTATGACATCATCTTAGTGGAGAGTAATCTTGAACATGCATTTTTAAGTATGAATAGTGAGGCCCAATGCATATTTGTAATTTTCATAACTAAGATAGGTTTTTCGCCAAAGCTATTTAACTTGAGTTAGCTTTGGAGATTGTTAGACTTAGAGGGTATTTGTTTTTTTAACTTTTTGTTAAAAGCAATTTACTTTTAATATTTTAAATTATTTGTTTGTTTTTTTTTTTTTACATTTTTTATAACTTATTATAATTTTTTGACTTAATAGAAAAATAGCATATTGGTTTTTCTTTATTTTTTAATACTTAATATAAATAAAATATTATAAAAATAAATAGCTTAATATTTAATATTTTTAAGCACTATTTAGTTTTAAGTTTTATTTAGAATTAAGTTTAAAAAAAAAACAAAAAAACAAAAACTACCTTATATTTGAGGATTAGTAAATTAATTTAATGACTTAATGACTTAATTTAAATTTTTAAGTAGGTTAAATCAATAAATTAAAAATAATTTAACTTAAAATCAAATTAAATAATTAAATAATAATTATTAAATTTTATCAAACACCCTTTTAATTTTTAGCCTAACTTTTATAAACTCTTCCCGCTTGAGATGACATTCCTAATTCTAATAACTTAGGGCACATGCTTTTGAGAATTACTTTTTATATATTGTGGAGTTTGCATTTCGATATGATATTGTCATACCCTTGTTGGAATTTTTCATTTTTGTTTGGCTATAAAAAAAAAGGAAAAAAAAAGTTGTATTTGAGTTTCTTCAAACCATCTTTATATCTTTCATAAGTTAAAAGAGTTCTAGATAATAAGTATTTGAATATCGATATAATTTTTTTTTTAAATTGATGGATTGATTTTAAAATTGAAAAATAAATAAATAAATAAATAAATATATATATATATATATATATATATATATATATATATATATTAAAATTGATATAAGCATTGCATATATATTTAAATTGATTTTTTTTTATATAAGTATCACATATTTAAATTGATAAAAGCATTGTATATATTTGAAAAAAAAATCAATTATTTATTGAAAAAAAAATTCTTGCATCAAAATTATTGTGAGGTTTTGATGAACAATTTATGATTAATCAATTAATGACAATTGAACCTTACCCCTATTTCGATTTTGGGCTCCTATAATATTCGATCTTTCAATAAAAATTCCATAAATTTTCAAACCTTTTGCGAATTATTTAAACCTATGCACATAACATTCATATAGGAAAAGAAAGAAAGAAAGAAAAAACTTAGGATCATTTAGGAACTATTTTTTAGAATAGTTTTTTGTTTTCCAAAATAAAAAAATATTGAAAATAAATTTGATAATAAAAAATTCTTTTCTATTTTTTTGTTTTTAAAAGTAGAAAACATGATATTTTCAAATAATATTTTTGAGCTGTTTTGTTATTTTAAAAAATAATTATATAAATATGTAGAATAATTAAAAATAAAATAGTAGATATAAAAAATATTTTTAAAGCAAAATTTAAAAATATTAAAAATAGGTTAATAATATTTTAAATTTTCAAACAAACTTTTGTTTTATAAAAATTAAAAACAGTTTTCAAAAACTATTCTTAAAAACTATTTTTTAAATTTATTTTAAAAAACAATTAGTCCTTACTATTTTAGTATTTGAGTATATTTACAATGGTAAATGATGTAAAAAAAAAAAAATCATATTTGTAATTGAAGATTAAAGTTAGTTATTACATATTTTATAAATTATTTTATCATACAAAAAATAATAATATATTTAAAATTTAACGGTAAGAAATGAGATGACCATATGATGGAAGTTGCAACTTCTCTTATCCAATCAGAATTTTCACTTTCCACTGGGATTGACTCAGAGGCACTCTCAATTGATCCAAAACTTCAAACCTTGCCACATTGAGAAGGACTTCCCTTTTTTGAAAAGTTCCTTTCCTAATTAATTTTGTCTTTAAGTTCAACATTTCCTAATTCAATTATTTTATAAAGAGATTTTTAATGATTTCTAGAAAAACACAAAATCCTCGAACCTTACTAGTAAAATATTTGTAATTAATTGGTGATTTATTTTTATTTTTATCAATAATATTGCTTAATATTGTTCATAATAAATAAATTTTACATTATATGATTAATATTTAATATTATATATACATTAAATATTATTATATAAAAATAGTGTTGTATTAATTAACTTATATTATTTCTTTTTCTTTTACCCCTTTATCAAAATAACGTAAATAACGTGGGATTCTTTTATGATTGTTTTTCTTTTATTTTTATTATACACAGTTTTTTTAGGTTGTCTAAATCAAAAGTCTATTTAGTAGTGATTCTAAGAAACATTTTTAACTTAAAAAATATTTTTTGAAAAAAAAAAGGTAGTTTGATAAAATTTATGAAACATTTTTAAAGATCTAAAAAATCACTCATGATGTTGGAAAATCACTTATATTATTTTCTGTAAAAGTCTTGCTAAATGATTTTCTTAAAAATGCTTTCAATAAAAACATATTTTTAGATTTTTAAAAGTATTTCCTAAATTATGTCAAATACCTATGGCATGTTTGGTAACTATCTTAAAAAACAACTTTAATAAATAGTTTTCTAAAACAATTTTTGAAAATTGTTCTATGATCTTTATAGAACAAAAATCTATTTGGAAACTTAAAATAACTATCTTTAATATTTTTAAATATATTTTAAAAATAATTTTTATATCTAGCATTTTATTTTTAATTATTCTATATGTTTGTATAATTATTTCTTAAAATAGTTCTTAAAAAACAAATAAAAATAATATAAAACAATTAAAAGATATTCTTTAAAATCACCTTATTTCCTGTTCTTAAAATAAATAAATAAAATAGAAAATAATTTTTAATTATCAAATGTGTTTTCTGTATTTTTGTTTTAAAGAATAAAAAATTGTTCTAAAAGACAGTTCCTCAAAAAAGACTACATTTTTTTCAAAAATACTTTTTAGATTAAAAATATCTCTTAAAATTACCTTCAAACTAATCAAGGATCCCAATAATAAGTGAATCACAACAAGTAAGAAAGATGTTTTAAAAAAAATATCAATTTGATCTTGCCATTTCTTTTAAATACCTAATTTTTAACTTCCAAGACTTTTTTCATATTTTTATACAAACTTTAAACGAAAATCTTTAATTAGCAAAAAGTGGAAGGTTACTTACAACTCCATCATGATCGAGGCTCCTCTTCTTTCCATTGAGAACAACATTTCCAGACAAAATCACATTTCTTGATAGTCTACCTGTAAAAAAAGTCCAAGAAACTTTTTCTTAACATCCATACATCCATAGAACTTAATCAATGAAGCAATCAACAACCTAAACAATCACCACAATTCAACATCACAATACCTCTAGAAGTTAAAAAGTTTCTTTTTTAAAAAAACTTTATATATAGAAGTTTTTAATCATTTTTCTTTATTATGTGTCATGCAGTTGGGAGATGAAATAGAGAGGAGGAGAGCAAATAATAACCAGCTAATGAATCAAGAAGAGTGGATTTGCCGGAGCCAGAGGGACCCATAACAGCCATGAGCCTACCAGGCTCAGCATACCCACTAAGCCCATGCAGCACCCTCCTGGTGGCTCCACTCCCAAAACTTGGCACCACCACTGTCAAATCTTCCCAAACCAAGTAAGCCACCACCCCTACATCTCCTCCTCCGCTACCACCACCAACATCACCACCTTCCACCTCTATCTCCATGCTCCTGGAGAAAAATCTTCAGCTATGGAAGGGAAGAACAAATCTGTAGATCAGAAAGAAAAATATATAGGCTCCACACCACCAATCTTCCATGCATTAATGATTTCTTTTGCAACCGCACCATTCAAGATGTGAACAGTAATGGGCAGACATAGCGTTTTGTCAGTTCTTGAAGTTGTTGATTCACATTGAGAATTGACTGGTCGAAGTCCTTGCCATAAAAGGCAGATTATAAGCTCACCATAGTAGAATGGATTAAAATCTACACATGATATACTATACATTACTGCATGCAAAAGTAGTTCAACTTGCCAAGCATGCATATAAGGCTTCAAAATAAATGGCTAGATAGTGAAAAAGCACATCATATGAATTTGTGAATGAAAGGATTTTGATATGTAGGGGCCAAGTATATCTGCTTATAGAGGAGATAGCCGTTTATCAAAATGGCTAGATAGGGTAACATTTTGATAGTAGTTCTAAAATTTCTTCAAAATGTAAAATGTATCCCTCAAAATTAAAAATACTTTGCCAATGACAGATCATATCATATGATTAGTTTCTTCGTCCAACGAATTTAATGTAGGGCGCATCACAATGTAAAGTTGGGGGGTGGGGTGGTGTTGATAACTGGATGAACAGATGAATAATGGATATTGGTACTAATAAAGTAATAATGGACATCAATCATTCATATACACCTTGATGCATCACCTAAACCTTAATTATGATATTTAAATATCAATTATTACGCATGACCTAAACCTTAATTATAATATTTGAATATCACATGTAAATTAAGTATATAATTGGTTCCCGAAAAATATTAAGGAAAAAAAATGATAAGAAAAATGTTATTCTCATGTTTAGTTGTATTATGAAAAATGTGAAAGAAAATCAAATATAACTTAAATTATTAGTAAACTTGTATATTTTTAAATTATTTAACATTTATATAAAAGGGTTAAATAAAAAAATTGAAAAAATATCTAAAAATAATTTATTGACTTTAATCTTTTTTATTTATTTTTTATTTTTTACTTTTTCCCTTTTCCTCGTGTTTTTCTTTAAACTCTACGAGAATCAAATATAGCCTAAATAAATCTATAACTGAGAAAAAAAATTGAATTTAAAAATTATGATTACTTATTTGCTTAGGATGACAAATAGATTGGTTGGGTTACCCTGAGCGAGCTTTGCAAGAAAAATCTAAAAAGTTTTTGGATGTTGCATAATCTTCGTTTGGAGTAACTAAAATTATGAACTACATTCCAAATTCCAAAATGGTAGATGAATTGGCTCCACTTGCATGTGGTCCATAAGCTACGCGGGGAATTCAACAGTAGAGTTGCATTAATTCTCCAATACCTAACAACCTCTAAGTGTCATTTCTCATCATCACAAATTATTCATTATTTTTCCAAGGATTTAATGCCTCTTATCTTCTTCTCTTTCACATCATTAACTCATCCATGTGAGCAATAAAATTCACATGTACGTTGGGGCATTATTAAAAAATTGAGGGCATGTGTGGAAACAAGATACAGATAAGTGTCTTTGAGAAATTGTTTTTAAAAATAAAAAACAAAAACTTGTTTGGATAAGTTGTTTTTAAAACAATTTTTCTTATAAAAGCCTTATAAATTTAATTTGTATAGTATGAATTTAATTTAATTTAAGTCTTATTTAAAATGAAATTAGTTTTGTAATTACAAATAAATTAAAAAATAAATATTTTTTTTAGTGAAACGTGAATAGTAATATTATAATAAAATCACAATATATATATATATATATATATATATATATATATATTTAAAAAACTACTTTAGCATATGTTAAAAGTATGGATATGGATATCTTTGTAAAAGCATAATTGTTTTTTTTTTTTTGTTAAAAATGAATAATAATAATAATAATAACTTAGTGTTAAGGTGAATCCACAATATTTCAACAAACACTAGGATTTTTCTACCCTTTTTTTGTGCAAAATTAAATAGGTAATATCAACTAGTAGCAATAAATAAATAAACTTATATAACGGAAAAATAAATCAGACACCACAAATTTTTACTTGGAAAAACCTCTAATGCGAAGGGAAAAACCACAGGACCTAGTCCAGTTCAAACTTCCATTATCAATAACAATGAGTTACACTTGTCTTCTCTAAAATAATTTCTAGAGGCTTTCAAATACATCAAGAACACATATAACCTTGGATTATATAATCTCTCTTGGCAAAAGAAATAAAGAAAAAATTGGAGAAATAATACCCAAAAACGTTGTTATTATTCACGAACAGTAACACCAGTTCCCAAGCTCAAAATCTGATCTTCACCATTCAGATTGTAGCTACTCAAGTTTTGAACTTTTTTTCCAATTTCCAACTTGATCGGACTACAGATAAAGTGGGATCAACCTGTTGATTAAATCTGGGCAAATAAGTTTTTCTTCTCTTTTCTCTTCTCTTTGTTTTTTTTTTTCTTCTTTTTCTCGATCTATTTTTTTTAAATGTAACCAACTTGGCCCCCAAAAATATGGGGCCCACTCCCTCACATACAAGGGAGCCCAACACTTAGAAATAATAACTATTAGTAATCTTTTATTTAAAATGAACAACGAATAAAGTTAAACTTTTTAAACTTATAAATGAGCTAAATTTTTTCTCACATGTACATATTTAGTACTCAATTATGAACATGGTATTCCGGAAAGTTTTGATTTAATATGCAATTAATTCAATTGGTTTTTTAAATTCCAAATTATTCTTAAATTTTTTTTAAAAAATCATTAAAGAATTTAAATTATTAATTATATCTCACTTAATTTAAAATCCAAGTGATGAAATTCAAAAAATATAGTTGTGCATATAAGATAAACAATAAAGTTATGCTTCATGATATTTCAATTTTTGTATATTTATTTTAGTGATTAGATCTGCTTTTGAGTTCCAACTTATTTTTAATTTTTTTTTAAACCTATTAGTAAATTTAATACAAAGTGATTTTAAATTCATTTCTTTATTGAAAAAATTTATAAAAATATAATAATATGTAAAAATAATAATAATAGAGTGATCATTACAAACCAATTTTCATCGATAAATTTATGGTATTAATGGGTTCATTATTTGAGTTTCAAATTATTTTTAAAAATTAATAGACTTGTTAATGAATTCAATACATTAAATTTTGTTTAATTTAAAATTTATTTGCTTAGTGAAAAAAAATAGAAAAATATGATTCTATGTAAAAAATATATATATATTATTGTTCTAAACCAATATTTGTCCACAAATTGCAAATATTAATTGGATGACTATTTGAGTTTTAAATTATTCTTAAAAATTACTAGATTGGTTAATAAATCCAACACGTCTTGATTGATTTAAAGTTTATTTGTCTAACGAAAAAATTTGTAAAAATATGATATATGTAAAGAAGAAACTAACAGAGTCATTTATAATAAATTTTGGTCCAGTACTTTCTAATATTTTTGAGCTATATAACTTTCTAGTACTAATAAAATCAATTTTTGAGTTTAAATTTATTTTTGAAAATTAATAAATTTCACATATTAATTGATTTGGAATTTATTTACTTAATGACAAAATTTAGAAAAGTTAAAAAAAATAGAAAAATATGTGTAATTCAAAGGAAGATCACATGTGAAGAATTGGTATTGAATCGAAGACACAAAGAATAATGATATCATGTTTTAAGTTTATTTGTTTTTTTTTTAATTTTCACCTTTCTTTTTTTCTTTTGTTTTAAAAAACATATGAAAACAACTTGTACTTATTATCTAAAAGTTATTCCTTATTTCATTTTGTTCTCAAAAATTTAAAATAGAGAACAATAGTCAAACAATATTATAAATTTTTAAAAATAGAAAGTTGTTTTTAATCATACCGTCAAACAAATTAATCAAATTTAATTGAACTTCATCGAGATTTGGAAAGCTTTATATATTCTAATTCTTGCTACGTCCCATTTTGGAGTGACCGCGTGGGGGATGTTATGGATCAGCTCCATCCTCCTTTTTATTTTATTTGATTTTTTAGGGGATTATAATTTTGGAATTTGGCATTTGTGGCTGGATTACGCATCCATCATTATCATGTCACTGGCCTCATCACATGACTAGACATTTTCTCTGGACCACAAGGATGAAAGGTCCCTCTGTAAGGATGAAAGGTCCCTTTGCAACGATGTTGTTCGATGTCCTTTTATATTATATTAAGGTTGGTGTTGCCATTAATAACCACGTTCGACTTCTTAATTGGACTTTTGAAGTAAGATATTTTTCATGAAAAAAAAATTGTATGATAAAAATAAATAAAACAATAAGAAAAATATACAAATAAAATTATTTATATTAAAATATTTGTGGATACAATTTTTTGTAATAATATTCTTTGCAAAAATTATTTACTTTAATTCGATCACTTTGACCCCGACTCATAGGATGACAAAGAAAATATTTATTTGAATTTGAAGTTTAGTCAAGGGTTTAATATGATTTGTTCCTTAATGATTTTGTTGAACTCTACGGATGGTGAAGAGTATGCATGTAGAAGAGTATGCATGTAGTATTTCATGCGTGTCCTTGAATTTCATCATCTTATGAAATATTTTTCTTCTTATGAAATCTTTTTTTCAATCCTTTTATGAAGTTTTTTCTTTTCATTTCTTTTAGGAAGGTTACCTTTTTATTTATAAGTGAAGTTAAAAAATTAAATTTGAATTTCTTTTTTATTGTTTAATTCAAAGAATTTGATTCATTGATTTTAACGATTTATCTCCTTCATTTAAGAAAATTTCCATTAAGATAATGTTATAACCATAGTCTGCTTCATGATGGGAGAGCAGATCCATAAAATGAAGGTAATATCATTTACTTGCCACCAAAAGATCACTATACCTCAATACTCAAGGACAAATTGTCATATAGAAGGACTACTTATTGGCATGGTGATGCTATCAAATAATAACATAGAGCCCCATCCTATAGAAGGAAAACGACCCGGAGCCAAGGAAGACCATGTTAAGCAATTGCTGCGCCCAAGAATTGATAAGTGTGAAACGTCAATGACTGAACCACCACCGATTGTAATGGACCAATTTGAGGAAGGTAGTGAACGACAAGTGTTCCTAGGTGAAAACCTAGTTGTTGTGGAGAAACAACATTAATGTTTTCATTAACAACACTTGTATGTCAATAATCATATTACCATTATAATTTGACTTGATTTAAAGTATGTGGTCAAGAAAATACTACTGAAAAGTGATAATTGCTTTAATCCATATAATGTCTAATTAAGCTTATAAACTTGCTTCTCTTACATTTCCTTAATACATCTTAGTGATTCCAAAAAAAAACTTCAAGTATACCATATAAGAAAGATGAGTTAATATCCATTTGGTAATTTTTTGACCTATTGTAAGCTATTAGTGCAACTATCATGTGAATGGTATATGATTTGACAACCATATAAACTTCAAAATCAATCAATACAGCTTCTGTTTATAGTCTTTTGCTACTAACCTTGTCTTAAATCAATCAACCTTATATCATTTTATACTTTATGTTATACACCCACTTTATATTATTTAATTGGATTCTTTTCATGTGTTCTTTTCCCCCATTAATTGTATTTCTTTATTCTCTGTTTGAACCCACCTTGCCTCTTGGTGTTTTTTTGTATGAAATTGGGTCATAGTATATAAATAAATTAAAGTTAACTAAACTATCATTAGTAATTTCATAATCTTTAAATGTGTAAAAATAATATAAGAATGTTTTAAACATCCTTGTAATTCAAACTCTTGTCCTCTATTTGTGAAGAAGAATTTCTAATAGGACAAGATTAATGTGCTTGATAAAGGCATATTTGCCATGGAATCATTCAAATGCCCATTATCTTCTAGAAACTCTTTCAAGTACTAGAACTCTTTTTTCCTCATTTTTTTGTTTGTTTATATTTTCTTACGAGTCTATGTCCAAATTTCATCCTTTAAAACTGAAAATCTCAATCACTTTCCTTATTATAGCTAACAAAAATATAAAGTTGGCTTTTATCATGGATCTCCGCTCTTCTAATATATGGGATTAATATGTAATACACCAAAACTATGAGAAAGAAATATCTAGATTTTATAGTCTATACCATGATTTCTAGGATGTTCTCCCAAAAATTGCTTTCATAAGTCATATTGTAAATATGAATATTGTACAAGCTAAAAGGCATTTAGAATGGACTTGACTTTAACCATGATTCTTACACTTTTCATACTATTTTTGTTTTCAATTACTGTTCAGGTGTATAACTAGCTATCAACTACCATTGAATTCCTTCCACTTATGATATAATTATAGAATTTATTAGAGTTATATTTTTCTCTCTAGCATATCTCAATATTTTAATATTACAACCATTTTGTTTTTGACTAAAATTTTTTCACTTCTTTAAACTTGCCAAAAGCATTGGAATTTCCTTCTAATGAATAAATCCGAGATTTTCTTGTAAAATCATTTATAAAAGTCAAAGTTTGTTGTGACAATGAGATTTTACTTTAGTAAAGTGACATATATTTGTATGCGCTAGCTCTAAGGCTATGTTTGGTTCCTGGAAAATTTGAGGGAAAATGCGAGGGAAAGAAAATGCAAAGGAAAAGTAGAAGGAAAGAAAAAGTGAAGGAAAATAAAAAAATAGATTAAAAGTTGATAAATTATTTTTTT